>JAFIDM010076278.1:67933-78309 GCA_023159025.1 Thereuonema tuberculata | reverse complement strand
GTTTTAATCCACTGTACTCTCAGTTTACAGCCAGTAAATAATTATAAAGCTTGAAATACTTTATTTACCTTTTATATGAATTGTGATGCAAAAACGAGCTCAGCTAATATATTTCCGCGAACCGCACATTGTATGTCAGAGACCCGTATGTGGATCGCGAGCCCCTGTTTGGCCACCTCTGCTATAAAACCTGGCTTCAAAATTGCCATTTCAGTTTTGTTCCTATATAGGTTAAATTGTTTGCCTTAATAATGACAGCATAACAGCCATCGAAATTAAAAAATAAAATAAACTAGCAATGCGATGGCTACCACGCCATCATCTGCCTATTATAAAAGAAAAGTCCTGACTCATCAACGCCCAGCCCAAACCCTTGGACCTAAAAGCTGAAATGTTGCACAGAGGTTCCCTTTATGATGTAAGACCGGATTTTTCGAAATTCCCACGAGATAGGATCAACAGAATTCATGTTTTCGCTTTACAGTTGCCTTATCGATATATAGGTGTGTGGCGCCAACCCGCAATACATCTGAGTTAATCGGAGAAGGCCACAATGGACTGGAAACTATTATATATTCCGATCTCTATATTAATTTGCTAAATACATAAAGCTGTTTTGTTTTTTTTATTAAGTATAGAAGGGTTCCTGAGCGAACCGACGGTACCCGGCTAGTTATTAAATAAAAGATAAATAAAATAACATATTTTTCAATTTTAAATCTTTTACTTTTTTAATAATAACAAAAAAGAAAGCTGACTGCTGTAGGCCATGCAAGCCCTTGAATAAGCGAGAGATTTAGCCTCCCAGCCATTCTCAATTATACGATTAGTTAAAGTACTCATTTGAAAGAGGGTTGGGTGATCACCAGGTCCGTCTGAAGGAGAAATAAATGTGGGAAAATCTCTGACCACCATCGGAAAATGAATCCGAGCTATTCCAGCCCTCAGTCCACCGGATTCACTTACATTTTTATTGTGGAATTTTAATTAATGAAATTTGAATATTCATTAATTTCACATAAAGACGTTATTATCATCACTAAATGATTCCTAATAACGACGTTGCCCCGCGGTTTTCAATAACTATATGATGGATTTTTTTTTCAAATTATTTTCAAATCTAAATCGAAAAGGTTATTTCAGAAACAGAATTTATTTTACATTTGTTTTTAATACTACAGTACATTTACAAGACTGGGTCAGAAACGTTTGGACTGCGGACGGAAGAATTATTGTAAATCGTGGAGACAAAAAAAAACATACCATCACTTCCCACGACGATCTCCAAAAACTAATCCAATAATCCGGTAGTCCTAGACTGAAACCAGTCAAATTTTTATCTTCATTTTAATCTATCCTTCTCTAGCAAAATTGTGTAATTTTAAGTTAACAATAAGTATTTTTGTTTGGCTTTAATTTTTGGTAATCTTAATTGCTTTGTATTTAGCGTTTATATTTTAAGTTCTCAAATCATCTTAAAGTCTTGCCTTTTATTATCCTTATTTTTTTTATAAATTATTTTAACTGTATTCAAATCCATTTTTATTATTATCAGTTTCGATTTTTTTGTCTTCGTATATACAATCTCTTTAACTTTGCAAAATCTTCAGGTAAGCAAATATTTACATTTATTTCAAAAACAGAACTCCCTTAAATACTTTCCATACTTCTTACACTCCTATCTACGCTCTATCTACCCAGCCAATATCCTCACAGTCTGACAATTACTCTCTTACATCCACATTGAAACTCATGTTGCTATTTCGTTGTTCAAATCAATATAATGATAAAAATGAACTTTAATCTAGTACACTTCGTATTTCACATTTATATTTAATATTTCAGCTCCACATCTTCCAATGCTATTTCATTCTAACTTGAATCAAGATATTTCACCTGACTCTCTATTGTTTCTAGCACATAATATTCGCAGTATCTCAGCGAATTGGGATTTATTAAACACTACATTAGAAACTTTACTACGATTTCCAGATTTCCCTTTTCTAATTGAACTTGGGCCGCTAATCCAGAAACACTTCCAAACAGAGAGCGCTCTCTGTTATCTCAGTTAATCGAAATGACAGAAAAGGCGGAGGGGTTGCTTTATACTACAGGGATAGTTTTAATATCAAAATCATTAACGATTTCACCTTCATCAATATGGATTTAGAATGTATTTGCTGCTCTATCAACGAAGACGTCATTCTTGTAGGAATCTATAGACCCCCGACAGGAAATCCACTGTATTTCCACAATTATTTAGAAACTGTGGCTCAATTTATCAGAAACAGTAAAAAAAAAAGAAATTTTTATGGGCGACTTTAATGTCAACTTCGAAAACAAAAATGATAAAAAGATAACGGACCTCCTAACGACTATGAATTGCTTCTCCTTCTTCCCACTCATTGACATTCCAACCTGTCACTCGAACTCTTGATCATTCACTTCTTGATCAAATTTTTACAAATTTTCCCACTCTTAGTAAAGGCGTTCTTGATGCTTACATAACAGACCATGATCCTGTGTATTTCATAACAAACCTTACAACCTTATTCAAAGATATCTCCCTTAAAAAACCAATAAAGATAGCAAATCGAAAGTTCAAACCCAAAAATATAATTGAATTCAAAGATTATCTCAGATCTATCAACTGGGTCACTGAATTGCAAAAAGGAAGAAATACCGAAGAAACACTTTCAATCTTCAACAAACTATTTTTCTATGGTTTTAACAAACACTTTCTGCTGTCCTCGAACATTAGTAATAATCATAAAATAATTAGTAAAAAAGCCTGGATGACGACGGAACTTTTAGGTCTCGTCTGTCAGAAAAACAAATTCTATAAATCTTACAAGAAACATCCGACCTCTGCAAAATTAATGCGTCTTAAAACTGTACAAAATGAATTAAAATCCAAAATTAGGGCCGCAAAAAAGCAATATTATAAGCATTTGTTCGAGGACAATCTTTCAATAAAAGAAAAATGGAACAACATTAATAAATTAATTTATCCTTCAACTAAAGTAAAATGCCCTTCCAATATTATAGTACGAAATAATCCAAAACAGACGAAACAACATCTTGATAAATTTCTAAAAATCCTACTCCCAAATAATCCTACCACTAATCCACACAAAAATACTGAACAATTCCTTAAGAACCCAGCTCCTTTCTCCTTTTTTCTATCTCCGACTTCCGCTTCAGAGGTTAAACAAGTTATCACATCTCTCTGCAACAAACTATCTTCTGGACCTGACGAGGTCTCTCCAATTCTTCTTAAACAAATCAATGACGAAATTTCACTTCCTCTATCTCACTTATTTAATATTTCCATATGTGAAGGCGTCTTTCCCTCCTCCTTTAATTGAGCTAAAATTATTCCAATCTGGAAAGCAGGAGATGTTGATGATTTAGGGAACTATCGCCCTATCTCTATTATTAACACTTTCTCAAAAGTATTTGAAAAACTATTTCATACTAAACTCTCCCACTACTTCTATCAAAAGAATCTCTTTGCACAGCAACAACACGGCTTCATGAAAAAAAAAAACACAGAAACGGCCCTGATTGAACTTACTGAATTTGTTACAGAGAACATGGCCTCTAATAAAATTGTATTAGGACTCTTCCTTGATTTCAAAAAAAGCCTTTGATTCATTTAATGTTGAAATTCTACTTAAAAAATTAGAGCATCATGGCGTTAGAGGTCCGCCCCTATCTTGGCTGTCCTCATATCTCTCCGACCGGCAGTATCAGCTTATTCTTAATGGATATTCTTCTTCCTGGTACTCCATCCCAAAAGGCTTACCTCAAGGATCCATTCTATCTCCCCTTCTCTTCAATCTATTTATAAATGATCTTATCTTAACATCATCTGCCTCCAATTGCATCTTCTATGCAGACGACGGAACTTTTCTTTTTGCCAACAAAAATATTGAAAATCTGAAACAAGATGCCCAACTTTCTATGTTCCATCTTAAATCTTGGCTTTCTGCAAATGATCTCACACTAAATACATCCAAAACAGTATACATGTTCTTCTTTCAACAGAATAAAACACTTTCACGTAAAAACTTCTCTATTACTTACAACAACTCACCAATACAAGAGGTCTCCTCCTTCAAATACTTACGAATCTATCTTTCTCATGATCTTTCTTGGAATTTGCATGCCCAAAAAATTGCTTATAAAGTCTCCAGAAACCTAGGCGTTATCAGAAAATTAAACTTTCTCCCAGCTCAAATTCTACTAAATCTAGATTGGTCACTCATTCATTCAAATCTTTGTTACGGAGTTGTAGTATGGGGCAACCCTTCTAAATTTTATGAAAACATGCTACTTAAAGTTCAGAAATATTTTCTAAGATTCATAGATAAAAAACCTAGACACTCTTCTACTCGATCCCTCTGGCCTAAATATAATATAATTTCTTTCCCCCACATCTATAAACTATAATTAGCGGTCTTCACCTATAAAGTAATTAATAAAAAACTCTATCCCTGTATCCCACTAACCATTAACCCTCACACCCATTTCTATGATACCAGATCTGCTACCCACCTCTTCCTATCCATTCCGAAAACTAAGTCTACCTATCAAAGAAAAGTTGTTAGTTATGCTTCGCCTCAACTTTGGAATGAAATACCTAAAGAGATCCGTGAATGTTCTTTTTCTTATCCAATTAAAAAAAAAATTAAAAAACACATTTCAACCTTATTAATTTACTAATACTCCACCTACTATTGAAGTCAGGCTGAAATTTCGATCTGAATCTCTTTCCACCTATCACCTTCCTCTTTCTCTCCTATCTTATCTCTTCTGTACCCGCCAAATCCCTCACTCTATTCCTACTCTCTTCCTGTTCCCTTTATTCCACGTATCCATAATTCCTAAATATGTCCTCTCTGTCAAAAATAAACATGTAAATATTTGCTAAAATTTCAGTTATTTTCTCTTTTGTAAATATTTTTCCTCATTATTGAGTTATGTATTCCCTTTGTTATTTCCCGTTTATTAATTGCCTACTCAAGACGCCCACTTGTCTTCTCGACGGGAACCCCCTTAAGACGACTGGGTTGTCAAAATGTTATGTAAACACTTACCATGTAATATTTTATTGGCAATAAATTGAATTGAATTGAATTGAATTTAGCAAATATCTTATAGAGAAGTATCAAAAAGATTGGATAAGAAGTGAAGAAAAAATATATACGTCTTTTAAAAAATGTAATTTTTAACTTACTAAAAAATTCGTTAAAAATGAAGTTAAGTCACATCGAAAGTTGTTACAATTTCCCTATGACAAAATTATTTTATGTTAAATCTTCACAAACTAACCAACAAAATGTAAAATTTTAAAAATTCGCAATTATATATTTTGAGTAGGTGAAAATAAATTCTTGATTATTTGAAAACAGTTTATTCAAATCGATTTGAATATTTAAATATTGAAAACAAAGTACAGTTTCAAAAGAATTTAAAATTCTAAACCATGAAAAGTTTGAAAGCTTAACTACTACGATAAATTTTTAGTATAATTTTATTTTCCTATTATTTATATGTTTTGCTTACAGTCTTTCTTTCTTATTTATATTGTTAATATAAAGCTTATGTTGAATTAAATATCCTGTTTTAATGATTTGAATAAGTATTAAAATCAAAATCATATCACTTAAATTATATTAACTTTTTTCATCTTATTTTCTAAACTGAATTACATAATTTATGCAATTTTTTATATTATAATGAATGAATGATTTTTATATAAATATTTTCAGTTTATATAAAATCGAAGGTGGTTAACGCAATGACCCTTCAAGATACGGGAGTCACAATGACTTCGACATAGACTTCATGTGACTTCAGCATCCAGGGAGTCACAATGTCCGCCGGAAAAGGCATTAATCCATCAAGCAAAAAAAATTATAAATAAAAGTTAAAAACAACTCAGTTATTAGTTAAAAATGATGGTCGTCTGACGGTCTCAGCTTAACCCAAAAAGACAATCAAAAAGGATATAGAAAAATAAGCGCCTGAACTCGGAGGATGGCCTAGTCAATATTACCAAAATCTTTTATTTCTCTGTCTGTCCGGCACAATTGTTAATTTCCTGTGAAGAAATTACTACAATGAAACGTTTACACGGGCATCGAACCTGCAACCTTTTCCTTCCGAAGTCTTATCCATTAGGTCACGGGGATTACAATCAAATTATTTTTTCTTATTACTCCCTTTGTGTGTGCGTGTGTGTGACGCAATGAGAGAAGAACCAGAGAAAAAAGAAAATAACTCATTAATTTTAGCCTACTAGAATAAAATTTAAATTTCAATCTTCATTTTTTTCTAGCGACCACCTGAAGAGTCGTTAGAGACATATCTCGACATGAATAAAGAGATTACAAATGACGAGCGTAAATACTCTATCTCAACTAAAAGCCGTCACATTGTTATCCAGTCATTACTGACGGGGCGTATATATTATCACTAGTTCATTTCAAAATGATAATTTTTTTTTGTGCTTTTCTTTTAGAGGGTCTTCTCTTTCTTAATTAATCTTTTTTTTATTTGACGCTCAAAATGTTTGAACTCTACATTTGTTGTTTTTTATTTTTCTTTCTTTAGTCTTGAGGAGTCATTATCTTTAGCACCTTCGAATTGCTCTTCCCTCCTATGCCTTTTGAATTCTAAACTGACTGAGTAGCTCTGGCTGACGAGAGCTCTAAAAGCTCGAAATGGCCGTATCAGGGTCTCAGCTTAACCCAAAAAGGCAATTCATTTCAAAAAGTTAAGTAAATAATTAGAATGTTGAATAATAGAAAACCAGTTTTCAACTGATTCAGGATTAAATTCATAAATATTCTAAAATATCGTTGTAAATATGGTAATTAAGCTTGTTCTACGTATAATCTATTGAAGTAATTTATTAGAAAAGGTAGTTAATGTTTACTGTATGATGTTTGTAAAAAAAAAATAATAACTTCAATTTTACATTTTCAGAAAGTTCGAATCTAAGTATTTATATTGTTAAAAAATAGTAGGCCTATATAATGCTTTAAAATTTTAAAAGATATATTCCAGTTTTAATTTCTTTATAACTATAGTTTTGATTATTTTTTGATAAAAGTTCTTTTGTGTAATATTGCTGTTGCACCACCAACTGAGGTTACTCTTACTGAAATAGAAGGAATGAAAAAATACCATAATATTGGTTGTGCTAACAAAATAATTAAGACATTTAAAAAAAGAATTAAAATATTTAAAAAAAAGAATTTATACAAGCTTAAAAGATTAAATTTAATTCTTTTTATAAAGTTTAGGTTACATTAATAAACATTAAATAATAATTAAAATAAAAATAAATTTCAAATTTAAAGTGAAATATTTTTTGTGGTTTCATTCTTCTCTTGTTTTCTAAAAAAAAACAAAAGAAGAAAATTAATGTAAGTAAACTATAAATAATAATAATAATAATAATAATAATAATAATAATATTCTTCCAAACTTTTTTTTTTTTAATACACATGGCAATATGTGTTTTGGTTCTTGACCCGCCATATTGTCTTAGCTGGGGAAACCCATGGTTTGAAACTTTTTCGATATTATAATAATAATAATAAAAAAAATAAAAATAATAAGCCACCATGAATCCTATTTCCTCACGGTGGGGATAGGCTAAAGTGAGGATAGGCTTGCTTTAGGATAGGCTAAAGTGTCCAACCATCTACGATGAGATCTTGTTCTGGTATTGATCATGCTGCATCGGGTATGGCGCAGGAAAAAGTCACCCGCGTTCGGGGGTTAGGCAGAGGCCTCCGTTCGAAAAATATACTCCCGCAGATGTTGGAGGAGAAAGTGGCATCCCAATGTAGTATGGCTACTACAATGCCCGGGCAACACCATCCAGCCCGAACGGTTGGAAGTTTTTCGTCTGTGTCTGAGCAGGCGACCACTAAGACTGGTAAATCGCGCCAGCGCATCTGATGGTCATCGCAGATGAACCAGGAACTTATGCGCGATTTATACACCGTTACACAGTAAGAGACTCATCTCACAGGCTACAGACAGCCACTACACCACGCATTCATCACACGTTATCCATCGTTAGGGCTTAGAGAACAGCGGGTAGCGGATCAGCGACATTCCACAGTACTATACAGGAACCAAAACAAAGAAACTTATGTCCCAGATTAGGAAGATATTCAAACACATAAACACTCGCCCTTTACACTTACACAATCATACCCAGGTTCAGGAACATCTCGACACACTAAAGCAAAAACTGAGTGAACTTACAAAAAGGTTAGAAAGCTACAAAAAAATTACACTCTGCGCAAACAGCAGAGCAACACGTTTTTCCAATACAATGAGAAAAAATTATACGGATCCCTTACATCTCCCTCTACTACACCCTACACAAAAACTCCCACCAGCGAGATATTACATGAATACTGGCCGTCTCTAAGGTCAAACCCCATCCACCACAATGACAAAGCACCATAGATTTTAGAGGAAGAACAACTCAATGAACCCTTACCCTTCATGCCCTTCATGTGACAGTGATATTACTCAGGCAGATATACAGATAGACTAAAACATGCACACAACTGGAAGGCTCCTGGTGCAGACGGTGTGCAGAACTTCTGGATCAAAAGGTTCACGTCCCTGCTTTGGAAGCTAGCTCTTACACTCACTGACGTAATACAACACCCAGAACATTTGCCTCTTTTTCTCACAGAGGGTGTCACATACCTACAGAGTGAGAACATTGAAACAGCGCAAACTACCGTTCAGTCACTTGTTTCCCCACACTTTGCAAACTCCTCACCGCCTGCGTTGCAAACAAAATCAATACATAGACATCCAGTCACACAACATCCTTTCCGAACAACAGAAGGGCAGTTGCAGGAATTTCCAGGGTTGTGAGGACCAACTCCTTATTGACTCGGTAATCCTGCGGTAGGCGCGCGCGAAGAATAGAACTTACACATCGCGTGCTTCGACTCGAAGATGATATTTCCTCGCTTCCTCATTCCCAGCTCCTACATACTCTTCATCTACAAAATACACCCCAAAATTGATGGATGCTACGATGAAGAGTTGGAACACAACATTACACCTATGCACCTCCAACACCTCCAGCACTACAGTCAAAAATTCCCATACGAGGAGACTCCTTGATTCCTCTTTGGTTCTGCCTCGCCTTGAATCCATTAAGCCACATGCTAGATAACACAAAACACGGTTACAGGCTTACCTCAGGCACTCTCACCACACAAAATCACACACTTACTCTCCATGGATGATATTAAACTCTACGCACAAACAATGCACAGCTTACTAATTTACTACAAGTCACAACACAGTTCACCAAAGACGTTGGGATGGAATTTGGAATCGACAAATGCCGCTATGCATAACACGCTCGAAGACTTCGAATTTGGAGTGTTTTGAACTGGACCATGGGTTGGCCATCCAATCCATGGAAGAGGGAGAGACCTACAAGTACTTGAGCTTCCAGCAAGCCCTCGTCATTGACAACGCAAACATCAAAAAACGCACTCAAGAACACATATCGTGCTCGCGTTCACAACATCCTCAAAACACAACTGAATGCCAGAAATAAAATTAAAGCCATTAACACTTTTGCTGTCTCTACAATAATGTATTCGTTCGCCAAAATGGATAAACACCGAAATCGAAGCACTACAACGCACAACATGCACTAAAACACATAAGTACACCCCGAGTTCGCTACGGAAAGGATTACTGTTCCCCGCAAGGAAGGAGGCCGAAGATTATCAACCTCATCACTCTATACGAAAAACAAGTACAGACACTTAGGGAACACTTTCACCAAAAAGCACAACACTTCTTACTATATTCAGCCATTGTCAGGACTGACACACACCTCCCACCCCTGGACCTCGAAAACCCTTCTCCAACACTCTTCACCCGCGACACTCACGCTCAGCAGTTGGGTGAATCATGGGTTCGTAAGGAAATTCATGGCAGAAAGGGCCCCGAATTCAATCAGCCTCATGTCGACACGGAAGCGTCGTACAGATGGCTGACGAGTGGTGAGCTGTTTGGGTACATCCGCCTGGTGCCTCACACATTGCATCGCAGCCTCAGAACAATAGGACTTTACAAAAGTAGCAGTCCAGAAATCTGTGGTACTCAACACAATACGCATAGTTAGGAAATTTATGGACACAACTTTACATCCCTAACCCTCCTTGCACATTTCTTTACCCTTGGCGACATATGCTTTGGTCTTGACCCGCCATATCGTCTTTGGTGGGGAAACCCGAGGTTTGAAACTTTTATATAATAATAATAATAATAATAATAATAATAATAATAATAATAATAATAAT
>JAFIDM010076278.1:31752-50493 GCA_023159025.1 Thereuonema tuberculata | reverse complement strand
CCCCCCCCCCCCCAAATTGAAATGACAACCAAAAAAAAAAAAACACTTTTACACTCTATTGGCTTTTTTTTTGGAACCCCCCCCAAAAAAAAATTTCAATGGCGCAGTCTGGGCCGTGACTCCTATTGCGTGGGCATCCCTATATAAATATAAATATATTAATGTAAGATTTTATTGTAAAAACAGCGGTCCACTCTGCCCCGTTTCGTTCGGTCCACTCTGCCCCATCGCCTTTTTGGCGTTTCCTTCAGTTGTAACTATCGACTACTTTAAGTATTCAATACATATTACAGCTTAAAATGATTTTTAGATTACCGCCTTCAATATGCATATTACGGTTATGTTATTCAATGCATCGCTGAACGGCAATATGAAAGTAAAAGCAACACTAAATATTTACTTACCTGGGCAAACACAAAACAATCGATCACCTCACTGTCACCAATAAGCCGAATTCACTGACGCTTTTGTGTTAGTAGCGCCACAATGGCACCAACCTTCTTTCCGATTTTCGGCGCATTCTAGGGTCTACACGAATTACTAAAGTCAACGGTCCACTCTACCCCTAGGTCCACTTGGCCCCGGTCTCCCCTATAAGCAAATGAGATGTTTAAACATCTCAAGTTGGTGGTATGTGGCGCTTGGTAGCTAAGCACCTCTATAAGAAACGGCAAATAGCCCATGATGGGAATTGGTTTTACAGAAGAAACTACAGGCAGTTTACAGGAAAAAACGAAATACCGAAACATGCTTAAGCATATTCATAAACGTATTTACATAAAGACATCTTAATAAAAATACACAAAACTATGAATATAAAAATACATACGAACATATAGACTACTAGGCCGAAAGTATCCAGACACCCTGTGATCGGGACACGGAGGCTCCTGAGGCACGCATTAGTATGATCCCCCCCTTTCGCATTTGATGACAGCCTGGACATGTCTCGTAAGACTTTCCACAAGGTTTTGAAAGGTGGTCCCAGGAACAGACTTCCAGGCGGCCATGACAGCTGAAGTGAGTCCGGCCGCGGAAGATGGGCGATGTGGCTGGGCATGTACTCTGCGTTTTATTTCATCCCACAGATGTTCAATGAGGTTGAGACCACCCAAACCTTTACCAACGCTTTTACAGCGTCCGATGACCGCATCAGACCTCCTCACCTGGCCGATCCACTTCGTTGGAAGGGCGTCCGGATACTTTTGGCCATGTAGTGTACATAAAAAGAAAACCGTTAGACGAGGATAAGAGAAAAAAAATACATTACAGGTAATTTCGCACAACCGCTCCTGAGGTATCAGAATTATAAGGATTATATTTAATATTGGCTGATGCTTCACTCACTGTTCTCTTGGCAACAGTCATAACTAGTATACAGTAACTTAATATGTACTTAAAAAAAAAGCAGTTGAAAGTATTTATAAAATTTATTTTACATCTACTATATATACATAATATTTATTCAAAATATTTAGTTATTTATTTATTAGTAAATTTATTTAATATTCCCTTGTTCACTTCATGAGTTTTATAAATGTAATACATTCTCGTATATACTATAATTTTTCTGTTTTTCCGCATATTCGACAAAATTTCTCGAAACTGAATCGAACTGAACCATTTGTAAGTCAAGAACTATCTACATGCAAATTGTTTATTAAATTGCAGTTTTTGTCTTTATTAAATATTTTATTCTTGTAATGTTTACCTTGACAATGATGACTTTTTAGCTATCGAAACTGTTGGTTTATTTTATCGATTGTATTATTAAACGTTCAATCTTGGGCGGAGATATGACATTTTTCCCCATGTTTTAGGGTTCACCCATCCTCTGTAAAGTAAACGACCAGAGGATAAAGGCGGGCGAGGTTTGGACTGACCGCCCATTCTCAACACATCCGTATTGATGGGAGAAGCGACGGAACCTATACTTTCGCCGCACCCTTGAGCCACGAGCAACAAGAATTCCATACAAAGAGGAATTTAATACTTGATGTTTTACAAGATATCTCACTAACAGGTTTAACAAAAGGAAACGTTTTGGCTAATTATGGTTATTACTGCAATTAATAGGATCTTCACTAAACATTTTTATATTTTTTTATAAATAACTAGGCTATCCCTCGTGTACGGATTGATCATCGCTCAGCGTCTGCTCTATGCCTTTCTTGTATCTCTTCTTCTGTTTCTGTCTCTCTCTGTGTCTGATGTCGTTCACCGTCTAATCTCTGTCTCTGTTCTCTCTCTTCTACCGTCTGTGTCTAATCTCGTTCAGAATCTGATCTATGTTTCTGTTCTCTCTCTTCTATGCACTCTGTCTCTCTCTCTCTCTTTCTCTCTCTGCCTGATGTCGTTCGGCATCTATCAAATCTCTCTGTTGTGATCTGTTCAACCGTTTCCTCTAGATATCTTTCACTCTTCTTTCTGCTGCCTTCCTCTTTCTCTCATTGTCCATTTCGATACTATTTGATGAATTAGTAGATTTAAAACGATGGTAAGTATGAGATAATCCAAGAAGAAGATTCCAATGAAAGAGGTTATGATTTGTTGAATAGTTGAGGAAAACGTGACATTTTATTGCTTTTGGAACGTACTCATTATTTGACAGCGCGCGCCATTGTTGATGGAGAGAACGCAACATTTTGAAGTGCACCAGTGCTCATTTTGAATTTGTCGACTTCATTATTTGTTGTTGATCAAACTCATTTTGCAACAATTACAATTGAATACCCGTTTTCCCTTGTTGCGCCGGACAGACAGAGAAATAAACGATTTTAGTAATATAGATAGATTAATTTGTAATATAAATCATTTCATCGATATTTGACGTCAAACATTTCGCAGTTCTCTATTTTTGGAACATACATCGAGGTTCATGATCATTTTCTATTGTGTTCTACACACCCTCTCAATTCCCAGTTTTTTGTGAAAACGACCTGAATTACAGGCATTGTGTAAACCTTAGTCACTAACTCACAAGTGTTCATTTGATTTCGAAAATTTTGTTGTAAACTCTCTTCTAAAAAAAAAAGCAAAAACCTACTGCATTTTATCTGTAAACAACTCCAATTGCGTCGCATTTTAACTACGTGCTTCCTTTCTCTTATAAATACAGTTTTGATTTGCTAAAAATCTCAAGATGAAGATAATTCATGTGTTGACCATTCTCATATTTCTCATTTTGTTCATCTATAATTCGGAAGGAGGTAAGTTTTTTCTATTTTAAAATAACTCTTTAAAATAACTCTGAGCAGAAAAAAAATTTAAAATTCCAGGCTGACTATTTGTTTTTGCTAAAATTTAGAAGGAAAATCTTTTTGGTTACGATTCCATTGAATTCTAAATTAGTCAGATGATCAATGAAAAAACATTTAATTTTGATCTACTGAATGCATTCTTGCATTTGAAATAAACTTTTCTTTTTTTATTATACTTTTTCTCATAAAATAAAAACTATATCTAGAAAATATTTATAAATTTTTTATAAAAAAAATTTAAAACAAAAAAAAAATGCGACTAGGGAGACTAATCGATAAGGCTCCATGGATTCTAAACAGAACGTTTTGTGATCGTAGACCTTGTCTTCAAATTCAAGCTTTAACATGTCAGACAGTCCATAGGAACTCTTAACAGTGCTGCGTGCCTATCAGGATGCAATTTCATCCAATCATAGATCACTGACAAATGATTGCTACTGATAAATTACTGTGGCAATTGACCTATGATTTCTTTCTATCAGATCACCTAAAAATAATAATTACTGACTAGGAGTTTCATTATAATACTCTCTCGCGGAAACAACAACGTCATTGTTAGTTAAGACTCCCGTGATCCCGAATCTACATTAAAGCTTGATGTCAAACGTTTTTAGATACGTTTAGCAATGCCTATCTATCGATCAAATTTCAAGCCTCTTGATTTTAGTGCCTTACCTTAAATTAAATCAAGATGGATAGACAGAGAAATAGACTTCACTGAAACTAAAAAAAAAAACAACGATGCACCTACAAGGAAATGTTCTATCACTAAGAAACTTCACACACGCGATGAGTATGTAGAGATAACGAAATGATTAAATTTTCTTTGCAAAAGGACTTTTTTATTTCAGAGCAGTGACAACGTAGCGGTCACGTTTTAATACATCCTTTGGCGGCAATAGAAGCTAAGAGTCAAATGAAAGTCTAAGGTTATCCTGTTATTCAGCCAGATTTTCTACAACTCTCGGACTGGTTCGATCACATTCCATAATGGCTGAGACAAACTTCCCAGCCTACGCCATACAAGTGCGATTGGCGAGAGTTCTAGAGAACTAACTGGTTGTAAAGTGTTGAGTATCTCCGTTTAAGGTCTATATTATCATGCTGGTAAATAGACTTTGGAAGGCGTGAAATACAATTGGCTGTAAAATACTGTCAACTTAAAGAGCTTGTAGCCAAACTAGGGGAGATGGCTTCCTAAGGTATTATGGTCGTATGGCGCTAGACCATTAAAGCAAGATTGGAGCGATTATCACTCTTCTTCCAGATAAAGATAAGATGATCATCTGCTCCAAGAGAAATGCGGATTTCGTCCTTGAACACAATTACATCTCCAGATTTAGATGTCCAGTATCCCTGGGCTGGAAACCACTCAAAACAGGTATTTGTCTGTATTGGGTAATCAGTAGGACAGTTTTAAAGGCAATCGAGAATGAAATTTCTACTCTATCACTTGTCGCCGAATGATTTCCCCTGATATTACAAGACGTGTAGACGAGGTTATGTGCCTTTAGATGGCACATACTGATGACGTTCCTGCAAGATCTCTTTGAAAACTTGTTTTTCTGGTACGTCCAGATCTTTAATGATGATTGTACATGTCCTCCTGGATAATGTCGTATGACTGCTTCTTCGTTCCAACAATATAGGGGCTATATATCTCCGTAATCCTTTCTCTTCAATCTATAACAAAGATCTCTCAAACTCGCTCAGTTGCAGGCAGACTCGCGCGTCATAGAGGCACCTTCACAAGTTCTTAATAACAGCAAAACCCGTCGGATTTGTAAGTCCGTGCGAATGCCGCTGCTTATATTGACCTACAATTTTCCGTTCTCTTGCTATCTGGAAACAACAGATGTGCTCATTAAAATTTCATTTTAATCATTTGCAAATTAGCCGAAAGATGTTTGTACATCAAGTTTTGGGGTTTTCCCTCTTTATTTTTAATATATCATTTCATTTGCAACACAGTATATAAAATCACAGGCCTATAACTATTAACCAAGTCACAATAGAATTTTAGAATTTAAAAAGGCATGAAATTTATTTTACATAATTATATTTTTGTTACCATATAGAAAATCTGTTTTGTAAATTTATAGCAGTTGAATTTGTAAAAGGCAAAACAACCTTTTTTATAAGAAATCTTTTTTTGTCCTTTGAAAAGTATTTTTAAATGACATATTTGAGTAACATTTTGCTTGCTTCAGGATCTGCTATCTTTACTAACATGAAATCCATTGTAATTTTATAGTTCTCGTAACTCCTGTAAGTATTTATTAATAGGTTTATCTAAAAATAAAATCTTTGTTTTTCCATTGTCATTAAAAAAGTTTCAAAGCTGAATTTAAATTTACAGATGATGATCATGATGAATATTCTGCGATATATGAAATATTTTGATGAAAGGAAGGTTATATTTTGGTGTTCACACGAGGAGATTCTCGAGGAGAAAGAAACAAAACTCGTCATTCTACCATTTTCAAATATGAGGTTTTAACTCAGAAGCTACGAATCCAGCACCGCACAAAGAGCAACGTAAACCACATTTCAAAGATATCTCTGAATAACGAGCAGTTTAGTAATGAAAGGCTTTACATATATAGAAAAATACTTTCAAAATTTCGCATTATTCTGTAGTTAGAATAAACAAGGAAAAAATTCGTACATTCATGTACATTCCTTCGATGTCGAGCGAGTAAACTGTTATTTTTCTGTTCAGTTCTTTTTCTTTTTTAATGTATCGTATTAATTTTGTGGGTTTTTTTTTGCAATAACATCTGGTGTGAAAAGCGGAAATTTCTTTATATTCCAATAATAAAACGTCCCAAATTTGGGGTTCATTCTGTAATGTCGTTGATATTCTGTATTTCGTTATTGAATATTGAATATAATAAAATTTTGAAATGGGACAAGGCAAATATAGATTAAAAAAAAGATATGCTGATGATATTTTAATATTCTCTACAGGAACGGAGAGATAATTTGCAAAATTCTATAAATATATAAATTCAATAGATAAACGAATGAGATTAACAAAGAAACAAAGAAAATAATAGAAAATATTACATATGAGCGCTACGATAAAAAAAAATCTAAAAAGTAATCATGTGCTGAATTTTAATTCAGAAAACAACATACAAACAAAGCGAAATAGGAAGCAAAAGAAAGTTTTTTTGAGAAATTTAAGTTATATAGTGTAATACCAGGCCGTTCAATATAAAATCTGTACCATTGAAGATAGACAATAATGGAGCTCACATAATTGTAGAAGAAACTCAATGGAAATTGATAGAAAACCAAATGAAAGCTTCAAAATATAAATTAAATGCATTACAAAACGTAGAGTTAATGCTTAATAAAGACATGAAAAATATTTTTCCCATCGACATATATGAGGAGGTTATAAAAAATGGAATCTAGGAATGATAGAAATATTATATATTATAAATTTAAATTCCGTTTTATTAATGGAATATGAAAGGAATTTCCACTTTTCAAACCAGATATAATTGTAAAAAATACTACAGAATTAATTGGACACATTAAAAAAGAAAAAGAACTGAAAAGAAAAAAAAAATCTACTCGAAGGAAAAAACTGGTTTCATTTTGTACATGGAACCAAAACGACCAAGTACAAGTTTTATTTTTGATCACTTCCTGTAAAATAAGAAATGACAACAGACAGATGTTTTTTCCTTACTTCTATCCAGTTATAACGGTTCGAATAATGTATCACCCATGTCTATCGACTGATGTTGTGGACTGTATGGGTAGTGACATGTTTTTGGTCTCTTACTGTGAGACTGAAAACGACCACAGACTTGAACTCTATTTTTCCCATCTTGACAAGTCGTAGTTTTCCAATAAAGTAACACTCTTGTCTTGACTTATAATGTGGGCTGTAGAGATGGCGATCGAGGGAAGAACAGAACCTTCTTAAAAGCAACAATGTATGATTACTAAACATTATCCACCTTCACAGGGTAATTTTCTCCTTTGATTACAACTACTAATAATACAGGAATGGCTTTGTATTCTTACATCCTTATGGATTTTTGGTGAGAGCTGTCAAAAAACTTTGGTGAGAGCCATTGTATTAATATTAACCTCACAGAATAATTCTGCTACAGCCAGTTTCAGAAAAATAGTGACGTCATTGAACACAATATCCGTCAGCCCGAAACATAGTTCCACTATTCAGAAAATATCGTTCTGCAAACAAATGGTTTTTGTATGACGTGAAATTACTTTAAGTTTGTACTGATATATGTTTGACATATCATATCTGATATGTGTTTGTACTGATATGTGCTTAAAATTGTTTCTTATGGAAATGTTTAAACTACTAAAAATCAATCATGCTATTGGTTATTACGTTTCTAACTATTTGATATCATGGCTGCCTCCACTAGCACGCCGTGTCTTCTCAAATATACTTTAAAATTAATCGTAAAGGCCAGTCTTTGTGTGGTCCTGGGATTTGAGCATTAACAGGACATCCTAAAAAATTGTGAAATTATAAAAATATGGTTCTTTAACTAAATGTTGTTTTTCTGATCGACCTTAGTATCTTCAAGCTTTATTTTGACAATGCATTTAAGAAAAATAGTGTAGAAATTGTCACTGAAAGATAAAAAAGGCTTTGGAAAAAGTGGTCAGCAAATTAATAACCCCTTTAAGAATTACAAGTAAGTTAGAATAGCCAGGTTCAATTTCCGGGGAAGGTCGGGGATAATTCTCTTAATATTTTCCTTCTGACTGATACTAATGTTTGCTTAGTCCTTTATAAAATGGAAACAAAGTTTGTTTCCCGGGATTAAAGCCATGAGGACTGACTTTCCAACTTCTTCCGGACGATTGAGAATCGTTGGGATCTACACTTTCAATATCCCAAACAAGCCTATTTTGACGTAAAAATTACAATATTTTTAACTTTTCATGTAGAATTACTAGAAAATAGAATTATAAACTACTAAGGACGAATTTTACTAAATTTAAAGAAAAATCTAATAAAAACAAAAAGGCATTCTTTTAAACTGCATAAAGTTTTTTACTAATGTAAATAATAACGCTACAATGCTTTCGATTTGAAACAGTGTGTAAGTTGCGTCGTATTTTGATCTTTCGGTTTCGATTGTACTCTTAGAAATATTTTCCTCACGCGATCTTTGAAGTTGTAACCTTTCTTAAATCTGATAAAAAGATTTCTATAAAAAAAAAAGATAATTATTTTTTATTCTTTTCATCGTAAGTCAAATTTCTTTAAACTATTTCAATAACTTTAGTGTGTAAGTATTTTTTCAGAATTTGTCAGCAAAAATATAAAAAATTATTTGTTTACTTATTTCTGCTCTCTTTCTACCAATTAAATTATCCAAAAAATTCTTATGAATAAAAAACAATCAATGTACATTAATTATCAATTAATAATTTTAAAAATAGAAAAAAAATATTTGCTTCAATCTCCTCTTATACATTCTTTCCCCCACCCCCATTTCATAAGATATCAAAATTACAGATAACTTGATTTTACTCAATGTTTTCCTTCAGGATGTTTCAATTGGCCTTAAAATGGAAAATGTAAATGCAAACTTTCACAAACTGTGGCTGAAATCAATATTAACTAAAATTCTGACTAAAATCAATGACAGGTTATGTTCAGATCAGGTTCTGACACCGGAAGTCAAAACAATATATTTTTTTCCCCACTTATCAGTGTATATAATTGATCGTCAAATTGAAAATGGGTTGTCGAAAATAACATATTATATAAACTTAATACTGTAATTAGTGTTTTTCTGTGATTAAATTAGACGCTAACATAAAAGTCGTAAACATTAAATTAGGCGATACTTACTAAGAATATTAGAGTGAGACGTCAATGGATTGGCCAAAAAATTCGTTCGTTTGTTTTGTTTTTACGAACCTTCTCATTTTTAAATTGTATCAGCTTGCATTAAAAACAAAAATTGATCAAAGTTAGTGATTTTTGTGTCGCCAGTTTAACATTCAAGATGGAAGAAAATAAGCACGCAAGACCGCATTTTTCTTTGATGACCAGGCAAAAACTGTTATCACTTGGCTGGTAAGTTCTGATTCATCCTCCATATTCACCGGACATTGCACCTTCGGATTTCCATTTATTTCGGTTTTTGCAAAATTCTCTTCTTGGAAAAAAATTCAATTCCTTGGAACATTTTTTTCCTCTCAAAGATATAAAGTTTTGGGAAGATGGAATTATGAAGTTGCCCGAAATATGGCAGAAGATAGTGGAACAAACCGTTGAAGATGTTGTTCAATAAAAGGACTGGTGAAAATGAAGAATGAGTCTTTTATTTTTACTTAAAAACCGAACGAACTTTTTGGCCAACCCAATACGCAACAGCCTTAGTACTTTTGTTATAAATTCTTTGTGCTTATCATGAGAAAAACATTAAAATAAATATTATAAACACTTTAATATCAACTAACAAAGAAAAACAGTCAATCAAAGAGTTGCGAAGCGAACCATATTGAAAACAATCTGCTGTAGCAATGGACGAAGCGTATACAGAGTAGGCAAAGTTTACGTGTCTAGGAAGTAAACCCTGTTATTCGGGGTATGGTTCCAATGCAGTAAATGCGAGTGTACGTAAGTAAGTCCTGGGTGTGCCTGTAGTAGGTGGTTAAAGAGCTGTTAGTATAAACACTCAGGTTTTGCCTCAGTTTCTTCCGCACAAAAAGACCAATTAGAAAGCAAATGTTTGAAAGTTCTAAACATAGGATTTCTTTTTGTATTACAAACTTCTTTAAATTTAAGCGATAAGAAGCTTGTAATACAAAAAAATATTTTTTGTTTATTAAAAAACATTCGAAATTAAATTCTTTTATTTCTAAATTTAGATCCAAATCGGAATAAATTTTAAAATTAGATTTTAATTGTTTTATCGAGAATCATTCTTCATTTCTGATTTTCATCAAATTTACAGAAGGTAAGTATTTTTATCCAATGCTCTAAATTTTTGCTTATCAAAAAAAAAAAGGCCAAAAAAAAGTGAATAAAATGTTGTGCGAAATCATAAATTTAAGGGCGACCCATAATAATAATAAAAAGAAATAAAAATAATAATAATAAAAAGAAAGTACAATGACGTAAGGAAACTAAAAAAAAAAGTTAGAAAGAAAAAAAAAAAAAAAAAACACACGGACATTGACAAAACAAAAACAAAAGTAGTCATACAGATTCGAACCGACAACCTTCAGTATATGAATCCAAAACCTTAATCATCAAGCTAAAGCTAATAACTGAAATGACATGATTGAATATGTTTAATATGTTTTTTATGTTTAACATAATAGCGAAAATCCAATGAAAACAAAGCCAAACATCTCAAACATGGGGTGGGTGGGGCATTGACCCTTGAAAATTC
Source organism: Thereuonema tuberculata (assembly GCA_023159025.1). Lineage (NCBI taxonomy): Eukaryota > Metazoa > Arthropoda > Chilopoda > Scutigeromorpha > Scutigeridae > Thereuonema > Thereuonema tuberculata. The sequence goes on along the minus strand of JAFIDM010076278.1, from coordinate 39,821 downwards.
CCTATTCCTAAGTTGTTTGGGCCTTTGAACATGATGGTGAAGACCGTTTGTCGATCCGACCTTCCGTTCGGGAGTTATTAGGGGTGGACAGACACGGACGGAGGGATGGGCAGAACAAACGCAATAGCTACCGATTTTGGATGCTATCACAATAGCTCCCAAATGGGTCACTAAAAAGAAACAATCTAATGGCCGAGTGCACCAAACTTCAATTAACTTTGATGGCTGCAGTGTGGATGTAACTAAAATTAGTGTCTAGTGCTGCTCGAGAAAATTTAGCCTTTGTTTTAAAATTGTGTGAAAGGAAACAAACATGTATAAAAAAAAAATTTATTCAGAAACTTGATAAATTTCTTTTTATACATGTTTGTTTTTCCACCTCAACTGTATGAGATCTGTAGTATTTTAAATGTTAATTCCTTAAATCGTAACTTTACTACTATTATAATGTCGTATTATTAATGAAGAATGAAGTGAGTTAATGTAGAATGTAAACAAAGTTAGTTTATTTATTATTATTTTTTTCTTTACTAGTGTGTAAGTAATTAATTTTTTACATCTGGAATTTCTTCATTACTCTCAACAAAAAAATAATGAATTTGATTGTTCACAGTACAAAATTTAATTTACAATAATTGGTATAATTATTTGAGGAGAATCTTGAATCTATGTTAACTTAGTCTATAAAAGGTGACCCTTAGTTTTTAAATTTCCTTGAAATTATTAGTTTCATATCAAAAGCAATTAAAGTTAAAAACAAATCAAGTCCCACTTTCAAATAACCTCAAAACCAAGAGCCACGAAATTTATAATCTACCAACATCTGCCAATCTGTCTACCTGTAGACAGCCATATAAAGTCAAAGATATAATATTCTTTTATCAGATAATATATATGATATAAGTTTCTCATATTTTTATGCTATAAGAAATTTTCAAAAATATTATCAATGTTCTGGCTTTTAGTAAATACAAGTTACCAAGCTTCATTCTGCACATATGGAATAAGAGGTGAGAATGACTTTACATCGGATATGTCACCACATTCCAAAGTTCGAAGGGCTGCCCAAGAGCATAAAAATCGAATTACCAACAATTTGTTTCAAGTTAGACCAATTGTAACTGTCGGGGTTCAGCAATATTGGTATTTTGTAGATTCCAGAATATTCTTATAAATTCCTCTCCACCTTTTCCCGTATTCAGCCGCCAACAATCTGTAATTTATTGAAGAACTTCACAAGATCTTCTTCCAAAACAATATCCAATTCATTTCTTTGGATGCCATAGCGCTTTTACAACATTATCTTAGGCACGCCACTGAATTCAAGTTTCAATCTATTTGATCAACAGAATACTACCATCAAACCACGGCAATTACTGTTATTCGCGCATTAGTGCAGGTTATTTGCAGCTCACAGTTTTTTTCCAATTCGATGGAAGCCTTTTTCAACAATGTAATAGCATTTTTAAGGGTTTATGTGCTCTGATTACCAGTATGAACCTTAAAGGTCATTTTACACACACACACACACACGGGTCGCTAAACGACGACTTCATGTGTGACTAATGATATTTTCTTCACGTAAGAGAATAGACGTAAGAGATATGATGTCTACTTCCTTCCTTTCATCGACTTTGGCCAACTATGGACCACGGGCTAGCCCTACCTGACAAGGTAAAGGTGAGGCTAGGATATTCCAGAATACGGACGAGATTCACATCCCATCCAGAAATAACCCTGAGATAGTAAGTCCCAGGGGAGAAACGGACGAAACACAGAAGAAGAAAGAAACAGCCATGCCAGCGCCAGGTTCCGAACACAGATTCCGACACAACAGCCTCACGGCAGACCGCCGTCTAGACCGCTCGGCCATGCCGGAATGGCTATGATATCTACTATTATTTATTATTATTATTACTTGGGGTGAAATGTGGGTGGCAGGAAAGCCAAGCACTGCGACCTGAAAGATCTATTGTGCGAACCCACGGAAAGGAGGACAGACGGAAAGAAAGACTGAGAAAGTATGGTGGGGGACTCACAGGAGAAACGGGGAAAACCCGAGAAAAGCTGCCCAGCGCGGATCGTCCACTATCACGAAACCCACATTAGAACCGAACCTCGGAACTCAGAGGTGAGAGGCCACTGTCTTAGTGACATCACCAACCGCGCGGCCTATGTTTACTAAATTGAGAAAATTTCACTTAAATCCTTTTCCCTTTTCGTTTGACATGGTAATATACGCACATTGAATTTAGATACACACCCAACCCTATAATAATACAGTTACTTACTATTTGAACTATAATCGATTGTTTCTTTCAGCTTTTACTACACTGGCAAATCACTTTAATTTTTTTATTAGATAGAATTTAGATTCACTGACCGATTAGATTAGATTTTACAAGAGAGAGGCCTTTGTATTTTCAGAAAAAAAGAACAAAAAAAAAGTCATTTTTAGAAATGAAGAATAAATATGTTATTAGATTTTCTTATTCAGTTGTCTTTCTTTAACAAAGGCTGTAAGTATATATTTTTTTTTCCTTTAGGCTTTCTATATAGCAAAGTAGTTAAGATTAATTAATTATTTGAGAAGATTGAATTAAGAAAGTATTATAATACATTCAAGTTCCTAAGCTAAGGGAACTGCCGGTACGCATATACGACACTACTGCATTGAAACATAGATGAAATGGCAATGCTACTGGCACCCCTGCGAAGATTAATAGAAGTTCCTTAAAGGTTCCTTTTCCAGCGGCAACAGAAACCTGTAATTCTGGGTTCAGTCAGATTGGATAGTATGTATTGTGCATAATTCATTAGTGCTTCTGAAAGAGTTGTTGCTTTATTACAACAGACGATCTTTAGCCAATAAATATGATTCAGAAAAGCCATATCGATACCATTAAGCGTTGCAGGATCATCGGAAGAATATAGACTGGCCATATTTCAACACTGGTCCGAGACAAGTGTCAATATTCATTTCTATGCTTGATTCTCGGCGCTTGTTCGTCTGGCGAGCCCTAGGACACGTTTCAATTCGGGCTAAATCGTCGGGCCTTGTTTGAGGTGAAATCAAGATATTGCTTGAGTATTGTTTTCTGTTTTATTGTGGATCGCGTGAACCTATATTTCTGTTTTTACTTCATTTTGTCTCTACATGTTATCTTTCTTGGCTTGTTTCGCACAGCTGGATGAGGCAAAACTACAAAAGATAGCAGTTCCCTTAACTAATGAACATGAGTTCAGAATAAATGTAAGCTTCAGTAATTCTAAAAACCTTTGATAAGGAAACAAATCATCAGTAAAGTTAGGAAATAAGCAAAGGCAAGTGATTTACATAAAATTACAGTAATTATACTGTAAATGTAATAATTTTTATGCATACAATTATAATGTACACCATTACACATTTTCAATGTAAATTTTAGTTGCTTAATAATGGTTTTTGTCTTTACTCGAGTGACTTTAAAGTATACTTGAAAATGGTATTAATTATCTTTGTAAGATTGCTATAAGCAAACAAAATTCAACAGAAACGATTAATTTCAAAATAGTAACTGAATTTCAGAATCATAAAATTAAATCTTCTTTAATAAATAGAAATTTATCATCGGTATTAAAAGTTGTAGCATGATTATTTATGTTGTACTTTCCTTCTAGGACGTAAGTAATGAAATCGCATTTTTTACATATACATTTAGCTAAGTATGATTACATATGTGTACTATATATATATATTCATATAGTTAAAATGTAATTACTGAAAAGTATATTATGCTGTGTATTCTATTTTTCTGCCAAGTTGTAAAATTAATTGCTAGGCGTATTTTGCATGAAGTTTTCCAGAATGAAACGTCATAATTGCAACACAGCATTCTAGGGGCCGTTGTAAGTTAGAAAGTCCTTATCAATATTCAAAGAAAGGAAGAGTAAGGAAATAAAGTTTCACAGAAAAGAAGAAAAATCCAGGAGAAACTGTTCAAAATATCCCATCCCAATCTCAGTGAAGGCCCAATCTTAGTACAGCTATTCGATCACATATAAGGTTAAAAGATAGCATCAGGAAATCTCTATATAAGTTCAGTAAAGACAATACCTGGCTGTACAATAAATGCTATTTCTTTATTCTCGTATATTGGCTGTTAAATAAAAATATTTTAATTTTACGATTAATTTATTTTTAAAAAATATTTTAAAAAGTTTTTAGCTGTCAATTTAGAAGGAATGAAACTTGAATAGTCTACAATTTAACTATTTACTTAACCCAATATAGAAGATGATTCAAAAGGAGTTATCGACACTTAGAGAGTTTATTTATGACAATATTTTGAGCAAACAATCTCATGTAAAGCCAGGGTGCTTTTCTGAATATTTCTCAATTTACAGAGTTACGATAATGTGAAGGTTGTTTTGTGAAAGACCTCTTTCGTTAATTGGAGGGGTAAAAAACAAATGAGAAATAAAGAATGAATTTATTGACTAGTAATTTGAAGCTAAAAATATGTTGTGAATTGCTTAATTGCGTCGTAAAGAATACTGTATTATATTTTAACTACAACATTCGATTATTCTGATACACTTATCAGAACAATTGTTAAAAATCACAACAATTCTATCGATTCGGTTCTTGTTATAAGCGTTGTTCATAGTAATGCGTTTTCAACAAAAGACAACATTATTTCTGAAATGTTCTTTCTTTATTTCTCATTTGTTTTTACTGCTTAACTAACGATTGAGGTATTTTATAAACAACCTTAACATTATTGTGAAAAATAACGAAAATAGGACCCGGTTTTTATGACTTTTTTTTTGCTGAAAATGTAATCACAAATGAGCTCCTTAAGTAGCGGTAACTCCTCCTGAATCACCCTGCATATTTGACTTTTTCTTGTATTCATCACTTTTTATTTATTATTAACTTAATGCTTACTTTAAATGGAAACTCTTAGTGTGTAAGGAAATTTTTAATTATTTAACTCTTTTGGAAAATATAAAATTGTAAATATTAATTAATTTCTTTAAAAATAAAAGGGAATTTGAAGTCAATTCTTAATTTGAAAAAGTTGATGTTTTATCAGAAGTGATAAGACATATTTTATAATTTTAGAATTTTAGGTGTAAGTGTATTTAAAAATATGAAATTTTCAAATTTTCCCATCCGCAATTTCTAAATTTCCAAAAAACTAACTTGAGCATATTATTAGTTCAAATGGTATCTAGTCAATATACAGTAATTCCAGAATTTTAACTTTTAATATAAATATACAACCAAAAACAGGAATCTCAGAAATAGGAAAACTGAAAGAAAAAATTATAAAGATAAATCATTGAGATTTTCTTAGTTTAAAATTAAATGATTTCCATTTTTGATTCCATTTTTGTTAATTTTCTCAAAGCCTGTAAGTATTTTTTGTTAAAATTTTCATTTTGAGAACAAACGAGAAATTTAGAGATTTTGCTAATGTTAAAGCAGCATCAGTCATATTGATAGTTTCCATATATGACTTTAGATGAACTGCTAAGCCTCCAATATCATCTACTAATACGAAAGTATGACTCTGAACAATGAAATGTCACAGCATTCTTAAGATTAGAAAGCCTTTATCAGTGAAATAAGCTCTTGTGGTCACCTGTCTTTCACCTTTTTCAATTTTCGAGAGATTATCAGAAATTCCTTATAAATTTTAAACCAATTTAAGATCAAATTTAATAATGTTTTAAATGAATAAAGTCTGAGAAAGGTAATGTAGAACCTATTACCTTAATGATTTACGTTCTTACTTATTGGTGAGATAAAGACAGTAGGTTTTTTTTATCTTTCAACTCCAGTAGATGTCTTTCTTTGTTGATGAATGCTTCACACTTACTAATTAGAGTGTTTCTTATTTACTTAAAAATTTTGATATGCAAAATTAGCTCTTAATATTAAATATACTAAATATAGTTCTTCTTCAATGTCGCCTCCAAATTTCATATAACAATAAATGATATTTTACACACGCCATCGCTCTGCTTTTTTCAAGTTCTAATTTCTGAAATTATTATTCTTACAAACACTGCGAATTTCTCATATCCTTATCCAATTCCTTTGAATAAATATATTTAGTATATTTCAAATATAACGAAGAGATTTTTTTTATAGTACTGAATAAAAATATGAGTAATTCGCAGCGTTTATAAGAATAATAATCTGCGAAATTCAGAACTTGAAAAACGAAAATGATGGCTTCTGTGAAATATCGTTTATAGTTGTATGAAATTTGGAGGTAGCTTTGAAGACGAAGTATATTTAGTGTATTTAATATATTACGAAGAGATTTTTGTAGCTGTTAACATCTTACCCAGCTCGAATTTAATTTTTTTTTTCAAAGGAATATTGAAAAAGGAAAAAGTTTCCTCTAACCATAACCATGCAATTAAGAAAATTTAAAAGAAAAAAAATAATTAATTGTAATATTTTTTTTTCTAAATTTTGACATATTACATTATATTTGTTTTTCTGAAAAAAGTGCGTAAGTATTCATGAACATTTGTTATTTAATAAGTTGAAAGCATATCAGAAATACTTAATGTAAATATTAAAAGCAGAATAAAACATAAACAATGGACCACTTGAGGTTTACGCCCCTACCGACGTCACGTATGACGTGTATTCCAAAATTTGTGTGAATTACTTAAAAAAATCGTCGATTTTTGATATTTCAAGACGGATGGTTCAGTACTGTGCAGATCCTTATTGTAATAATTTTGTAAAAACGCTTGGAATATCCTTCTTTAATATAATATTTCTTCTATATCAACACCGGTTTTAAAACAAAGCACATGGCTTTGTTTATCCCACATGCGAAGCAGTAGCCTGGTGGAATATCTTCTAACTACAAAGCCCCGCCTATCCTCAAATGGTCCATTAAATTATATCCTTCTTTGAAAATATATTGCTATCGTCTTCTTCAATAGCCGATAATCAACTCTATATCCAATCTGAAAATTTTGGAAGGCTTACAATCGTTGCATCCAAATCAAATCTTTTAGTTCAGCCTCTATATCTATTAGGGTTAAAACGAAAACATGGCTTTGTTTATCCCACAACCCAAAAAATAGACTGGTGGGATATTTTGGAACTACGAAGCCCAGCCTATCCTCAAGTGGTTCATTGCACTTAAAATAAATAACACTAGATGCTATCCTACTAACATATTCAGCTACTGACAGAAAATCACAAAAATTCGGAAATGACATTGTTGAGAATACGACAACATATATATATATAAAGATTTTGAGGAAAGATTTGATCAATAATCGAAATTTTGCTTCAAAATTAAATTGAAATTCATATTAAGGATAAATGGAATGTGTACCAAGAAATAATCTAAAATAAGAACAAACAATTGTAACACTAAGTATTTCTCTAACAGAGATTAACATATTATAGAAAAGAGACTTACTGTCACACTTGAGATTTTATACATAAAAAGGCGAACCATATTTTTGCAATCGTACGATATGATCAGTGGGCCTCTAGAACAGCTGTTTCCTCTTTATTAAGACTCACTAATAATTACTTAAGAGTGAACTTCTGGTCAGTAGCTGGTTAGCGCTTGCAGATGAAAAAGTCAACAGAGTTTCTGTTTGGGCTCAAAGAGTTTTCTTTTGTTTGTTTATTAATTAGGTCTAATTATTAATAAAAAGAGAAAATTAATTAGGCCTAATCATCTTTTTCATATTTTTTATTGACATGTTCCTTAATTGTGGTTATCAAATTGATAACTAGATAAAGGAAAACATTCCAAAAAACGTTAACTGTTTTATAACATATTGTTTTGTTCTAATCCAGGCTGTAAGTTTTGTTTTTCTGTCTTAATAAAAAACAAACTTCCATAGCTTCTCCTTAATTCAGTCCTTTTCATTGTATAGAAGGAAACGTAATTCATCTTCTCAAATAAAATATTTATTTAAACTTAAATAAATAAATAATTTAAAATGCAAATTTTCGGAACTGTTCTTCGTTCCCTTTTCAAGCTCAAGGACTTTGAGCTTGAAAAAGGAACGAAGAACAATTTCGAAAATTT
>JAFIDM010076278.1:0-28722 GCA_023159025.1 Thereuonema tuberculata | reverse complement strand
TTAATTTTGAATTTTAATGATTAAAATTAATTTAGAAATATTTTTTCAGTAGTCCGCAATCAAGTCATTATCACCATCCCATTATCATCATCAAATATCTAATTCTTCATTCGTTGTTCAACATTTTACAGAATTGTTAATCTTCATTGACCATCTCTCAGGAGTAAAATAAAAGTGCAAACATCTTCCATTCCACTAATATTATTACCGGAAACTATGATGTACTGCAGGGCCCCCATAAGGGGAGGGTCAGTTGGTCCCTCAGCACCGGGGCCTGGGCTGAGATCATAACCGAAAAATAAATTAGAATACTTTAGACTTTTTTTAATAATTAAGTTTTGATTTTATATAAATTACTTTGCTGTTTTAAGTGTCTGCAAAGAGCTATCTGCATTACAATGTTTGCCTAGAGCGAATTTTTTCTAAACTTCGTTTCTTTGGGAAAAGCCGGAAAAAATAGATGTTGGTGTTAAATTAATTTATTCCAGAAATAAAACTAATAACTGTGTGGCATGTTTAAAAGGGAAAAATGTGAAATCATGCAGTGTTTTCGCGATATTTTGGCTAAGAATCTATGATTTTCATCACAAAGTGGAAAGGGGGGGGGGGGCATTACGGCATTTGGTACCTGGGCCCTGAATTTGATGTGGCCTATTGTACTGATGAACGCAATGGTCATAAATAACTGTTTTTAAAATAAAAAATTAATAATTGAACTTGGAACTTTTTTTTTGTTATATTATAAAAATTAGAATGTTTGTAATGATTAAACTGATTAGGTTGTACAGAACTTTATTTCCTATTTATCAAAATTCGTAACAGATTTTGACTTATATGATGAATTTTGAGACTATTTTAATTTAGATCCTTAAACACTTGTAATTACATTTAAAGCTTTATTTGAAATATAAATAAAGTATCGAAACAGTTCTGTTTTTGGAATAAAACATAATTCTTCTTCTCAAATAAAATTATTTATATAAACTTAAATAAATAAATAATGTAAATCGCAAATTTTCGAAATTGTTCTTCGTTCCTTTTTCAAGCTCAAAGACTTTTCAGAAACAGTTCCGAAAATTTTCATTTTAAATTATTTATTTATTTAAGTTTAAATAAATATTTTATTTGAGAAGAAGAATTACGTTTCCTTCAATACAATGAAGAGGACTGAACTAATGAGAAGCTATGGAAGTTTGTTTTTTATTAAGATAGAAAAACAAAACTTACAGCCTGGATTAGAACAAAACAATATGTTACGTAACAGTTAACGTTGTTTTGAATGTTTTTCTTCATCTAGTTATCAATTTGATAACCTCAATTAAGGAACATGTCAATAAAAAATATGAAAAAGATGATTAGGCCTAATTAATTTTCTCTTAATAAACAAACAAAAGAAAACTCTTTGAGCCCAAACAGAAACTCTGGTGACTTTTTCATCTGCAAGCGCTAACCAGCTACTCACCAGAAGTTCACTCTTAAGTAATTCTTAGTGAGTCTTAGTAAAGAAGAAACAGCTGTTCAAGAGGCCCACGATTGCAAAAATATGGTTCGCCTTTTTATATCCAAAATCTCAAGTTTGACAGTAAGTCTCTTTTCTATAATATGTTAATCTCTGTTAGGGAATTACTTAGTGTTACAATTGTTTGTTTGAGCACACATTAGTTTCTTATTTTAAATTATTTCTTGGTATACATTCCATTTATCCTTAAAATGAATTTCAATTTAATTTTGAAGCTAAATTTCGATTATTGATCAAATCTTTCCTCAAAATCTTTATATATATGTTGTCGTATTCTCAACAATGTCATTTCCGAATTTTTGTGATTTTCTATCAGTAGCTGAATATGTTAGTAGGATAGCATCTAGTTTTATTTACTTTAAGTGCAACTGTTTATGTTTTATTTTGCTTTTAATAATTTCATTAAGTATTTCTGATATGCTTATTAAATAACAAATGTGCATGAATACTTACGCACTTTTTTCAGAAAAACAAATATAATATAATATGTTAAAATTTAGATAAAAAAATATTACAATTAATTATCTTTTTTTTCTTTTAAAATTTCTTAATTATATGGTTATGGTTAGAAGAAACTTTTTCCTTTTTCAATATTCTTTTGAAAAAAAAATTAAATTGTGCTGGGTTAGATAGAATTAAATTCGTGCTGGACAGCTATAAAAAATATCTTCATTATATATTAAATATACTAAATATACTTCGTCTTCAAAGCTACCTCCAAATTTCATACAACTATAAACGATATTTCACAGAAGCCATCATTTTCGGTTTTCAAGTTCTGAATTTCGCAGATGATTATTCTTATAAACAATGCGAATTCCTGATATCCTTATCCAATTCATTTGAAGAAGAAGTATATTTAGTATAGTTAAAATATAACGATGAGATTTTTTATAATACTGAATAAGGGCCTCAGGAATTCCCAGTGTTTATAAGAATAATAATTTGAGAAATTCCGAACTTGAAAAAAGCAAAACGATGGCGTCTGTGAAATATCGTTTATTGTTATATGAAATTTAGAGGTGAAGAAGAAGTATATTTAGTACATTTAATATTAAGAGCTAATTTTACATATCAAAATTTTTAAGTAAATAAAAAACAAACTCTTATCAGTAAGTGTCCAGCATTCTAAATCAACAAAGAAAGACATCTACTGGAGTTGAAAAACATATTGTCTTTATCTCACCAATACGTAAGAACGTAAATCATTTAGGTAATAGGTTCTACATTACCTTTCTCAGACTTTATTCATTTAAAACATTATTAAATTTGATCTTAAATTGGGTTAAAATTTATAATGAATTTCTGATAATTTCTCAAAAATTCAAAAAGGTGAAAGACAGGTGACCACAAGAGCTTATTTCACTGATAAAGGCTTTCTAATCTTAAGAATGCTGTGACATTTCATTGTTCAGAGTCATACTTTCGTATAAGTAGATGAAATTAGAGACTTAGAAGTTTCATCTAAAGTCACGTGTTTAAACTAACAATACGACTGATGCTGTATCAATATTAGTAAAATCTCTAAACTTCTCGTTTGAGCTCAAAAGGAAAATTTTAACAAAAAATACTTACAGGCTTTGAGAAAATTGACAAAAATGGAATAAAAAATGGAAATGAATTAATTTTAAACTAAGAAAATCTCAATGATTTATCTTTATAATTTTTTTCTTTCAGTTTTCATATTTCTGAGATTTTTATTTTTGGTTGTATATTTGTATTCTAAGTTAAAATTCCCGAATTATTGTATATTGACTAGACACCATTTGAACTAATAATATGCTCAAGTTAGTTTTTTGGAAATTTAGAAAATGCGGATAGTAAAGTATCAAAATTTCATATTTTTGAATACACTTACACCTAAAATTCTATAATTAATAAAATATGTCTTATCACTTGTGATAAAACATCAACTTTTTCAAATTCAGAATTGACTTCAAATTCCCTTTTATTTTTAAAGAAATTAATTAATATTTATAATTTTATATTTTCCAAAAGAGTTAAATAATTAAAAATTTTCTTACACACTAAGAGTTTCCATTTAAAGTAAGCATTAAGTTAATAATAAATAGTAAATAAAATGTGATGAATACAAGAAAAAGTCAAATATGCAGGGTGATTCAGGAGGAGTTACCGCTACTCAAGGAGTTCATTTGTGATTACATTTTCAGCAAAAAAAATATAAAAACCCCGGTCCTATTTCCGTATTTTTTCACAATAATGTGAAGGTTGTTTATAAGATACCTCAATCGTTAGTTGAAGGAGTAAAAACAATGAGAAATAAAGAAAGAACATTTCAGAAATAATGTTGTCTTTTATTGAAAACGCATTACTATGAACAACGCTTATAACAAGAATCGAGTCGATAGAATTGTTGTGATTTGTAACAATTGTTCTGATAACTGTATCAGAATAATGGATTGTTGTAGTTAAAACATAATACAGCATTTTTTACGACGCAATTAAGCAATTCACAACACATTTTCAGCTTCAATTTACTAGTCAATAAATAAAAACATTATATCTGAAATATACATTCTTTATTTCTCATTTGTTTTTACTCCTCCAATTAACGAAAGAGATCTTCACAAAACAACCTTCACATTATCGTAACTCTGTAAATTGAGAAATATTGAGAAAAATACCCTGGCTTTATATGAGATTTTTTGCCCCAAAAAATTTATCTATTGTCATAAATAAGCTCTGTAAGTAACGATAACTTCTTTTGAATCACATTCTATATTGGGTTAAGTAAATATTTAAATTGTAGATTATTCAAGCTTCATTCCTTCTAAATTGACAGCTAAAAACTTTTAAAAATACTTTTTTTTTTAAATAAATTAATCGTAAAATTAAAATATTTTTATTTAACACGTTTATTAAATGCCAATACACGAGAATAAAGAAATAGCATTTATTGTACAGCCAGGTATTGTCTTTACTGAACTTATATAAAGATTTCCTGATGCTATCTTTTAACCTTACTTGTGATCGAATAGCTGTACTAAGATTGGGCCTTCACTGAGATTGGGATGGGATATTTTGAACAGTTTCTCCTGGATTTTTCTTGTTTTCTGTGAAACTTTATTTCCTTACTCTTCCTTTCTTTGAATATTGATACGGACTTTCTAACTTACAACGGCCCCTAGAATACTGTGTTGCAATTATAACGTTTCGTTCTGAAAAACTTCATGCAAAATATGCCAGCAATTAATTTTACAACTTGGCAGAAAAATAGAATACACAGCATAATATACTTTTCAGTAATTAAATTTTAACTATATGAATATATATATAGTATACATATGTAATCATACCTAGCTAAATGTATATGTAAAAAATGCGATTTCATTACTTACGTCCTAGAAGGAAAGTACAACATAAATAATCATGCTACAATTTTTAATACTGATGATAAATTTCTATTTATTAAAGAAGATTTAATTGAAATTCAGTTACTATTTTGAAATTAATCGTTTTTGTTGAATTTTGTTTGCTTATAGCAATCTTACAAAGATAATTAATACCATTTTCAAGTATACTTTAAAGTCACTCGAGTGAAGACAAAAACCATTATTAAGCAACTAAAATTTACATTGAAAATGTGTAATGGTGTACATTATAATTGTATGCCTAAAAATTATTACATTTACAGTATAATTACTGTAATTTTATGTAAATCACTTGCCTTTGCTTATTTCCTAACTTTACTGATGATTTGTTTCCTTGTCAAAGGTTTTTAGAATTACTGAAGCTTACATTTATTCTGAACTCATGTTCATTAGTTAAGGGAAATGCTATCTTTTGTAGTTTTGCCTCATCCAGCTGTGCGAAACAGGCCAAGAAAGATAACATGGAGAGGTAAAAATGAAGTAAAAACAGAAATGTAGGTTCACGCTATCCACAATAAAACAGAAAACAATACTCAAGCAATATCTTGATTTCACCTCAAACAAGGCCCGACGATTTAGCCCGAATTGAAACGTTTCCCGGGGCTCGCCAGACGAACAAGTGCCGAGAATCAAGCTGAACCGCTGAAACACTTGTTGTAGGTCCAAACAAATGTTCAGTACACTGTATTAGATGGGACTGTATATACTGTACAGTTAAGTGATGCATACAGCCGATCTTGTATAAAGGATAATTTCGTGAATCGAAGATAAACCGTTTGTCTGGATACTGTGAGCCGTGAAGGTGTTGGAAGATCTCGAACCAGTGCATTTGCTATGTTGGTTAGTTATCAATAACGGCCAATAATGACTCTGTCGTGCAGTTGTGACGCATGGGCGACGTCGTCCTTACTGTATTCGAACTTCCTCTCTAGCATAGAAATGAATATTAACACTTGTCTCTGACCAGTGTCGAAATATGGCCAGTCTATATTCTTCCGATGATCCTGCAACGCTTAATGGTATCGATATGGCTTTTCTGAATCATATTTATTGACTAAAGATCATCTGTTGTAATAAAGCAACAACGCTTTCAGAAGCACTAATGAATTATGCACAACACATACTATCCAATCTGACTGAACCCGGAATTACAGGTTTCCGTTGCCGCTGGAAAAGGAACCTTTAAGGAACTTCTATTAATCTTCGCAGGGGTGCCAGTGGCATTGCCATTTCATCTCTGTTTCAATGCAGTAGTGTCGTATATGCGTACTGGCAGTTCCCTTAGCTTAGGAACTTGAATGTATTATAATACTTTCTTAATTCAATCTTCTCAAATAATTAATTAATCTTAACTACTTTGCTATATAGAAAGCCTAAAAGAAAAAAAAATAATATATACTTACAGCCTTTGTTAAAGAAAGACAACTGAATAAGAAAATCTAATAACATATTTATTCTTCATTTCTAAAAATGACTTTTTTTTTTTCCTGAAAATACAAAGGCCTCTCTCTTGTAAAATCTAATCTAATCGGTCAGTGAATCTAAATTCTATCTAATAAAAAAATTAAAGTGATTTGCCAGTGTAGTAAAAGCTAAAAGAAACAATCGATTATAGTGCCAATAGTAAGTAATTGTCTTATGTACAGTTGGGGATGTACGTAAATTCAATGTGCGCATATTATCATGTCAAACGAAAAGGGAAAAGGATTTAAGTGAAATTTTCTTAATTTAGTAAACATTATAGGCCGCGCGGTTGGTGATATCACTAAGACAGTAGCCTATCACCTCTGAGTTCCGAGGTTCGGTTTTAATGTGGGTTTCGTGATAGTGGACGATCCGCGCTGGGCAGATTTTCTCGGGGTTCTCCCCGCTTCTCCTGCGAGTCCCCCACCATACTTTCTCAGTCTTTCTTTCCGTCTGTCCTCCTTTCCGTGGGTTCGCACAATAGATCTTTCAGGTCGCAGTGCTTGGCTTTTCTGCCACCCACATTTCACCCCAAGTAATAATAATAATAAATAACAGTAAACATCATAGCCATTCCGGCATGGCCGAGCGGGCTAGACGGCGGTCTGCCGTGTGGCTGTTGTGTCGGAACCTGGGTTCGAATCCTGGCGTTGGCATGGCTGTTTGTTTCTTCTTCTGTGTTTCGTCCGTTTCTCCCCTGGGACTTACTATCTCAGGGTTATTTCTGGACGGGATGTGAATCTCGTCCCCATTCTGGAATTTCCTAGCCTCACCTTGACGTTGTCAGGTAGGGCTAGCCCGTGGTCCATAGTTGGCCAAAGTCGATGAAAGGAAGGAAGTAGACATCATATCTCTTACGTCTATTCTCTTACGTTACGAAAATATCATTAGTCACACGTGAAGTCGTCGTTTCGCGACCCGTGTGTGTGTGTAAAATGACCTTTAAGGTTCATACTGGTAATCAGAACACATAAAACCTTAAAAATGCTCTTACATTGTTGAAAAAGGCTTCCATAAATTGAAAAAAAAAATTTGAGCTGCAAATAACCTGCACTAACGCGCGAATAACAGTAATTGCCGTGGTTTGATGGTAGTATTCTGTTGATCAAACAGATAGAAACTTGAATTCAGTGGCGTACATAAGATAATGTTGGAAAAGCGCTATGACATCCAAAGAAATGAATTGGATATTGTTTTGGAAGAAGACCTTGTGAAGTTCTTCAATAAATTACAGATTGTTGGCGGCTGAATACGGGAAAAGGTGGAGAGGAATTTATAAGAATATTCTGGAATCTACAAAATACCAATATTGCTGAACCCCGCAGTTACAATTGGTCTAACTTGAAGCAAATTGTTGGTAATTCGATTTTTATGCTCTTGGGCAGCCCTTCGAACGTTGGAATGTGGTGACATATCCGATGTAAAGTCATTCTTACCTCTTACTCCACATGTGCAGAATGAAGCTTGGTAATGGTTTTCTTAATGCTGTTGGTGATTACTTCATTGTATACAGAATACAGTTTTTTCCTTTGTCCGCCTACATGATTAAAACTTGATGCTTGAATAAATGAGTTTTGCGCTTCAATCAATAGTAGCGTGAATTTCAACAATGTAAGCATTTGACAGATTGCAAATTGTATCTGGTTGCTTGGTTTTATGTTTAGTGTAAGTGACATTCTGTTTTTTAGCTACAAAATGACATAATTAAGCTGACACTACTGAACGTCATCTCTAGCTCGGTCGAATAACCAGAAATTTGGTTAAGAGACTAATGAAGACATGGAAAGAAGGATTCCGCGACAAAAAAAATGGGGGAAATGTGGTGCTGTGCAATTAAAAAAAAGCTGTTGTATTGGACAGAAAAATGAATAACAAAGAAGAAAGTGAACTAAAACATCACCATTTGTCAGAACATTCGATTCCCCTGTGCGGAAGTGGCCCAGTTTCAATGTGGCCACAGTTCTTGTGAAAGACGGAACTGAAATTTGGAACTCCGCAAATTTGATAGACCTTGGAGGGTAAATTAAGAGTCATCGTCGCCATGCAACCGAAAAGAAGCGATGATGACTCTCTCGTCTGTGAAGTGATGCCGTAGAAGTTGATGTACCGATCGAGTAATGTGCGATGGTACTCCATCTTGCATAAAAATTTTCTCGTTCAGACATTGTTTTTGCTAAAGTTGCGGAATGATCTAACTTTTAAGCATATCGCGGGTATTTTACTTGCATTGTACACAAATTCTCAGATACATAGGAAAGAATAGCGCCACATTTCCCTCTATCAGCGACTTTTGGAACTACCTTTTTTTTCCGTGGAATCCTTCTCACCTTGTTTTCATTAATTTCCCCACCAAATTTGATACCATTCCGGTTGTTCGATCAAGCGACAGATGGCTTGGAATAACTTCTATTTACTTAAAGCCAGAACATTGATAATATTTTTGAAAATTTCATATAGCATAAAAATAAGAGATATCTTATATCATATATATTATCCGATAAAAGAATAAAAGATATTATATCTTTGACTTTATATGGCTGTCTACAGATAGACAGATTTTCAGATGTTGGTAGATTATAAACTTCGTGGCTCTTGGTTTTGAGGTTATTTGAAAGTGGGACTTGATTTGTTTTTAACTTTAATTGCTTTTGACATGAAACTCAGGAAATTTCAAGGAAATTTAAAACTAAGGGTCAATAACAGTGACGTTTTACAGACTATGTTACCATAGATTCAAGATTCTCCTCAAATAATCTATATTACTAAAATCCTTTATTTCTCTGTCTGTGTGGCAGTCTGTCCGGCGCAATTTTCTGAGAATGGAAAATAAAATAGCTTTTACAATAAAACATCCGCGACAGGAATCGAACCTATAACCTTCTGATCCGATATCAGACGTTTTATCCATTAGGCCATAGGGACTACAACTTTCTTCACATTGTTTCTTGACTTATATCTCCTTTTCCTTCCCCCATCAATAACGAATGTATTCAATCTTTTTTTGGAATCTCAAGATTGTTTATTTATTTCCCATCCGTCAGTTTATTTATAATTCCAAACTGACAATTAGAACTATAAATGCGAATGGTTGCAATATTTTAAATATTCTTTCGTAACAATTATATGTGATATTGAAAAATAAGCGCGTGTACACGGCAGATGTTGGATTAAAGAACACAGAGTCAAGAAATAAAGAAACAGTCATTTTTTGAGGTGGTATACCGAAAAAATCACTATTTGTAACTCAAAAACCATCAATATTTGTAACTCTAACGCCACTGAAAAGTAACATTTTACAATCAAAATGAGAGTCAAAAAAGAAAGAAGCAGTACTTCTATTAGCTACAATACTGAAAAAATCATTAATTGTACCTCTGAAACCCTGAATATTTTGAACACAAAAGCCACTGAAAAATTACAATTGAATAAAAAAGAGACTCAAAGAAGAAAGAATCAGTATTTCTATTAAGTAGAATACTCAACACTATTGTAACTCCGAAACCACTGAAAAGTATCAATTGGAATAAAAAAAAGAGTCAAGAAATAAGGAAGCAGCATTTCGCTAGGTAGAATACTGAAAAATCACTATTTGTAACTCAAAAACGCTGAAAAGTATCAATTGGAATAAAAATAGAGAGTCAAGAAAGAAAGAAGCACTATTTCCATTAGGTAGAATACAGAAAAATCATTGTTTGTAACTCAAACACCATCACTATTCCTAACTCGAACACCACTGACAAGTATCAAAAGGAATAAAAAAAAAAGAGAGTCAGGAAAGAAAGATGCACTATATCTATTAGATAGAATACTGCTCAGACGTCTTAGCCCTTAGACCACGAGGCCTACATTCTAATCTCTATAAAAAATATAAAAATATATCACAGATATATGATTTACACGCTGGTTCTAAAGGCAGTCGTAGATTAAGAGAATATAGACATCATAAATTCAATTAAAAAAAAATTAAAAAATTTTAGTTTTAGTTTCCTTGATGTAATTTGTGTGTGTTTCTGTGTTTTTTTTTCAATAAATAAAAAGTTGTTTTCCGTTACATAAGCGAGGCTTCCGGAGCGAGCGGCGGGTAGCCGACTAGTTATACCAATTATTGTAAATTAAATTTAGTATTGTGACAATCAAATTCAATTCCACAATCTAAAATTTATTTTTTTTGTTGAGAGTAATGAAGAAATTCCAGATATAAAAAATTAATTACTTACACACTAGTAAAAAATAATAAAAATAATAATAAATAAACTACCTTTGTTTACATTCTACATTAACTCACTTCATCCTTCATTAATAATACGACATTATAATAGTAGTAAAGTTACCATTTAAGGAATTAACATTTAAAATACTACAAATCTCGTACAGCTGAGGTGGAAAAATGTGTATATTCAAAATTTGATTGATTTGCCTGAACAGGCAGAACCAAGAAAGATCGGGAATTGAACTTTTCAAACTCTTCCTGTGTGTGTGCGGGGGAGGTAGGGGGGTTCAAAAGGCGCAAAAAGTTGTAATTGCTAAAAGATTGGAAATTATCAATCCGAAAAATATAATTTTGAAAATATTCATTTCTAGGGTTTCTCATTAAATTTTTAATATTATTTTAATTCTCTTGATTTATTTAATCTCATTTCTAAATTATTTCCCTTGCATAAAGGCCAGTACTCTTAGATTGTTTCTTTTTAGCGACCCATTTGGAAGCTATTGTGATAGCGACCAAAATCGGTAGCTATTGCGTTTGTCTTGTCCATCCGTGTCTGTCCACCCCTAAAAACTCCCGAACGGAAGGTCGGATCGACAAACGGTTTTCACCATCGCGTTCAGAGGCCCAAGCAATGTAGGAATAGGGTATTTTCAAGGGCCAATACCCCCTCCCCCATGTTTGAGATATTTGGCTTCGTTTTCATTGGATTTTCGTTATTAGGTTAAACATAAGAAATTCAATCCTTCATTTTCATTTATTAGCTTTAGCTTGATGATTAAGGTTTTGGATCCATATACTGAAGGTTGTCGGTTCGGATCTATATCACTACTTTTGTTTTTGTTTTGTTAATGTCCGCGTGGGTTTTTTTTTTCTAACTTTTTTTTTTCCTTACGTTATTGAACTTTCTATTTTTCTTATTATTTTATTTCTTTTTATTATTATTATGGGTCGCCCTAAAATTTATGATTTAGCACAAAATTTTATTCACTTTTTTTTTGCCTTTTTTTTTATAATAAGCTAAAATTTAGAGCATCGGATAAAATTACTTACCTTCTGTAAATTTAATGAAAATCAGAAATGAAGAATGATTCTCGATAAAACAATTAAAATCAAAATTTAAAATTTATTCTGATTTGGATCTAAATTTAGAAATTAAAGAATTTAATTTCGAATGTATTTTAACGAAAAAAAGTTTTTTTTCTATTATAAGCTTCTTATCGCTTAAATTTAAAGAACTTTGTAATACAAAAAAAAAATCATATGTTTAGGCTAACTTTAAACACTCCGTCGGGCGCAATATGGTGTGGCACAAGGTCGGGCGCATTGAGCCTGGGAGGCACTACGTGATTAAATTTTTTTTCGACAGATAAAAACGTTTTTTCTTACTAAAAACAATTGTTAACTATTCTTTGGAAACCTCTAAACATTATAAAAATACCGAAGGAGCAATAAAATAGTTTTATATAGTCTTTAAAGGAAAAGGAAATTTAGTTACCAAAAATTACCGAAATTCGTACACCCCTTGATTTAATAATCTTTTCTATAGATATAAACGTTTTCTTACAAAAAACAATTATTAACACTTCGTAGTAAACACCAACACTGTATAAAAATACCGAAGGAGCAGTGAAACAGGTTTATTTAGTCTTTAAAGAAAACGTATATTTATTGAACCAAAATTAACATAAATTAGCGAAATGTGAACAAATAATTATTCAAAGTTGTATTTGACTATGAAAAATGACATTGAAGTAAAAAAAGCACATAATGTATTTAAACAATCGGTCATTCATTTGATTCATCAGCATATATATGTCCTTCTAGCGCTCTGTGATAGCATGGAGGACACATGACAACTGCATGTGAGACGCAAATAGCAGTATGGCAGTTTTTACATTCATATTGACTCAATCATCTGCGACGAGTCTATAAATGGCATATTTCACATTAGCGTCGTTTTGGAGGTATCTGGGGGCTGATCATCAGTTTGATGTGGTTGTTCATGGGGAGCGTATCTCTTCAATTTGTGTTGAAGGTGTGCTGGCATCCCAATAGACTTCATACTGCTTTGAGCAAGTTGACCAAGAACAAGTTCGTGAGAGAGTTGTTTTATAGATAATTACGAAATATTTTATAATATGACATTACTAACGACACAATGTGATACGGCATTAAAAAAAAACTGGGAAAACTTATTTGTCAAATTCCAACGTAATCGGATGCAATGAGCCTATGCGATCATATCGTCTGTCAACCGGAAATGAAAAACGAAAATCACGAACTGACCTTGCCATTGTTATTAGCACTGGAAAAGCGGAAGCTACTAGGATGGACACCTCGCGAAAAATTTTAGCGGGGGAGGGGCAAACAAAAGAGTTTAGGTGTGTCTAGGAGATCGGTTGCGCCCGACGGAGTGTTAAACATTTGCTTTCTAATTGGTTGTGTAATGGTCTTTTTGTGCGAAAGAAACTGAGAAAAAAACCTGAGTGTTTTCACTAATAACTCTTCAACCACCTATTACAGTCACACCCAGGACTTAAATTACGTACACTCGCATTTACTGCATTGGAACCATACCCCGAAGTACAAAGTTTGCTTCCTAGACACGTACACTTTGCGTACTCTGTATACGCTTCGTCCATTGCTACAGCAGATTGTTTTCAATATGGTTCGCTTCGCAACTCTTTGATTGACTGTTTCTCTTTGTGACTAAATTGATATTAAAGTGTTTATAACATTTATTTCAATGTTTTTCTTATGATTAGCACATAGAATTTAAAACAAAAGTACTAAGGATGTTACCTATTGGGTTGGCCAAAAAGTTCGTTCGGTTTTTAAGTAAAAATGAAAAACACATTCTTCATTTTCACCAGTACTTTTATTGAACAACATCTTCAACGGTTTGTTCCACTACCTTCTGCCATATTTTAGGCAACTTCTTAATTCCATCTTCCCAAAACTTTATATCTTTGTGAGAAAAAAAATGTTCCAAGGAATTGAATTTTTTTCCAAGAAGAGAATTTTGTAAAAACCGGAATAAATGGAAATCCGAAGGTGCAATGTCCGGTGAATATGGAGGACGAACCAGAACTTACCAGCCAAGCTATAACAGTTTTTGCCTGGCATGCGATCTTGCGTGCTTATTATCTTCCATCTTGAATGTTAAACTGGGGACACAAAATTCACTAATTTTGATCAGTTTTTGTTTTTAATGCAAGCTGATACAATTTAAAAATGAGAAGGATCGTAAAAACAAAAAACAAAACAAACGAATGAACTTCTTGGCCAATCCATTTTGGCCAATCCATTGACGTCTCACCCTAATATTCTTAGTAAGTAGTGCTCAATTTAATGTTAAAGTTTTTACAACTTTTATATTAGTGTCTAATTTAATCACAGAAAAACAATAATTACAGTACTAAGTTTATATAATGTGTTATTTTCGACAACCCACTTTCAATTTGACGATCCAGTGCATTATATGCACTTATAAGTGGGAAAAAAAAATAATTATATTGTTTTGACTTCCGGTGTCATAACCCGCCCTGAACATAACCTGTGATTGATTTTAGCCTTAATTGTAGTTTATCGTGATAAACGTGTTTCAGCCACAGTTTGTAAAAGTTTGCATTTATATTTTTCATTTTAATGCCAATTGAAACATAGTGAAGGAAAACATTGAGTAAAATCAAATTATCTGTAATTTTGAAATCTTATGAAATGGGGTTAGGGGGGAAGAATGTATAAGAGGAAGTTGAAGCAAATACTCGTTTCGTGTAATTATTTATTAATATAGCATCATTGTCAGTCAAATGAATAAATTTTAGTTTGTGGCTTGTGTTCAGATTTCAAGTTCAATCAGAAATTAATGAAAGGAAAACGAATGTGATGTAGTTGTAGCTAGTGCCATCTGTTGACGAAATCGTCAATAGATGAGTAAAGTTTTTTTAACAGAAAACATTACAGATTTACATAAAATAATAAAAATGCGCAATTAAAAGCAAATATAAAAGTTTTTCTGTAACGTAAACTTTAAAAAAAAATCTTAATTTTAACAAGCATTTTTTTTTTCTATTTTTAAAATTATGAATTGATAATTAATTTACATGTACATTGATTGTACTTTATTTCTAAGAAGCTTTACACTTTTAAAGAATTTTTTGGAAAATTTAATTTGTAGAAAGAGAGCAGAAATAAGTAAACAAATATATTTTTATATTTTTCCTGACAAATTCTGAAAAAATACTTACACACTAAAGTTATTGAAATAGTTTAAAGAAATTTGACTTACGATGAAAAGAATAAAAAATAATAGTCTTTCTTTTTTTTTATAGAAATCTTTTATCTGATTTAAGAAAGGTTACTTCAAAGATCGCGTGAGGAAACTATTTCTGAGAGTACAATCGAAATCGAAAGATTAAAATACGGCGCAACTTACACACTGTTTCAAATTGAAAGAATTGTAGCGTTATTATTTACATCAGTAAAATTAGCTTTATGCAGTTTAAAAGAATGGCTTTTATTTTTATTAGATTTTTCTTTAAATTTAGTAAAATTCGTTCTTGGTAGTTTTTAATTCTATTTTCTAGTAATTCTACATGAAAAGTTAAAAATATTCTAATTTTTACGTCAAAATAGGCTTGTTTGGGGTATTGAAAGTGAAGATCCCAACGATTCTCAATCATCCGGAAGAAGTTGGATAGTCAGTCCTCATGGCTTTAATCCCGGGAAACAAACTTAGTCGCCATTTTATAAAGGACTAATGCCCGCGTCACACCAGCTTATTTTTCATCATTGTTTTCAATCATTGGCCCTATAATTGAGGTCTATGATCGTGTGATTTGCTTCACTTGACCATGATTCCATCATTGAAAAAATTTAAGAACGGTTCTAAACGGAACATTGTTTTCAGTGATCCTCATTAGTGAGCTCCAATCAGAACCGACCAGCGCCATTTTCGCACCGTATCGGTTGAATCCGAAGGCTATTAGGAATAAAATATCACAGTGAGGAGATTATTTTTCGAAAATAACCAATATTTTTACTGAAATAAATTAATTCTATGCGTCAAAATATGCAGATGTCAACTTTTGAAAGAGAGATTTCATTTCTTCTTGAGCTGCGTGAAAGGCCGCAGGGGCTTGTGGGATACCCGCTGTTATCAACCCAAATTCAGTTCGCTTTCGCTTAAATAGTAGAGATGCTTGAATGCAATTTACAATTAGTTGCGAACAGATTGACAGCTTAATAAAAGTAATTTCAAATTCTATCTAAATTGCGTTGCCGAAACACGATTTTAGCCTCTAAAAAAATTAAACGCCGTCTTTTCGTAACTGGGAAAAGCTTTGGAGTAACCGCCAAAATCTTTTAAGCTTAACTCTGATTGGCTAGCGCTCTGCCAATCATATGCACTGTTTCATCATATTTCGTCGAGACGGTGGAATGCAAGGAAGGGGGAAACCCTTCACTAATTTCAGTGTAGCAAAACAATGTTGAAAAAAATAGGCTGGTGTGACGCGGGCAAACATTAGTATCAGTCTGAAGGAAAATATTATCCCCGACCTTCCCCGGAAATTGAACTTGGCTATTCTAACTTACTTGTAATTCTTTTAGGGCTAATTAATTTGCTGAACCCGCTTTTTCCAAAGCCTTTTTTATCTTTCAGTGACAACTTACGTACTGTTTTTCTTAAATGCATTGTCAAAATAAAGCTTGAAGATACTAAGGTCGATCAGAAAAACAGCATTTAGTTAAGAACCATATTTTTATAATTTCACAATTTTTTGGAAGGTGGTGTTAATGCTCAAATCACAGAACCAAAGACAAAGACTGACCTTTGCGATTAACTTTACAGTATATTTGAGAAGACACGACGAGCTAGTGGAGGCAGCCATGATGCCAAATAGTTAGAAACATAATAACCAATAGCATGATTGATTTTTAGTAGTTTAAAAATTTCCACAAAAAACAATTTTATGCACATATCAGTACAAACACTTATCAGATATGATATTTCTTATCAGTACAAACTTAAAGTAATTTCACATCATATAAAACCATTTGCTTGCAGAACGATATTTTCGGAATAGTGGAGCTGTGTTTCGGGCTGACGGATATTGTGTTCAATGACGTCAATCTTTTTCTGAAACTGGCTGTAGAAGAATTGTTCTGCGAGAGTAATATTAATACAATGACTCTCAGCAAAGTTTTTGACAATCCAGAAGGAAACCTAAGAATACAAAGCCATTGCTGTATTATTAGTAGTTGTAATCAAAAGAGAAAATTACCCTGTGAAGGTGAATAATTTTTAGTAATCATACATTGTTGTTTTTAAGAAGGTTCTGTCCTTCCTTCGATCGCCATCTCTACAGCCCACGTTATAAGTCAAGACAAGAGTGTTACTTTATTGGAAACGACGACTTGTCATTATGGGAAAAAATAGAGTTCAGTCTCATAGTAAGTGACCAAAAATAGGACATGTCACTACTTTTTACAGTCCAAAACAGCAGTCGGATAGACATGGGTGATACATTATTCGAACCGTTATGCCTGGCTAGAAGTAACATAAAACACCAGTCTGTTGTCATTTCTTATTTTACAGAAAGTGATCAAAAATGAAACTTGTAATTGATCAAAGCAAATCCAAAATTCATCTTCTTATATAAATAGTAATAATTCATAAAACCTCTTCTTCCTTAATTACATTATTTAATACTCAATATTTCAATTCCTTTAGCTAAAGGAATTGAAATATTGAGTATTAAATAATGTGATTAAGGAAGAAGAGGTTTTATGAATTATTACTATTTGTAATTGATCAGTTTTTTTTTTCCTTCGAGTAGAGTTTTATTATTTCCTTTTCAGTTCTTTTTCTTTTTTAATGTGTCCTATTACTTCTATGTTATTTTTAACAATTACTGTACGTCTAGTTAGAAAAGTGGAAATTCCTTTCATATTCCATTAATAACACGGAATATAAATTTGTAATATATATTTCTATCATTCCTAGCTTCCATTTTTTTATAACCTCCTCATATATGTCGATGGGAAAAATATTTTTCATGTCTTTATTAAGCATCAACTGTACGTTTTGTAATGCATTTACTTTATATTTTGTAGCTTTCATTTGGTTTTCTATCAATTTCCATTGAGTTTCTTCTACAATTCTGTGAGCTGCATTAAAGTCTATCTTCAATGGTACAGATTTTATATTGAACGGCTTTGGTATTACACCATATAACTTAAACTTCTCAAAAACTTTCTTTTGCTTCCTATTTCGCTTTGTTTGTATGTTGTTTTCTGAATTAAAATTCAGCACGTGATTACTTTTAGATTTTTTTTATTTTTATCGTAGGGCTCATATGTAATATTTTCCATTATTTTCTTGTTTTCTTTGTTAATCTCATTCGTTTATCTATTGAATTTATATGTTTATAGAATTTTGCAAATTGTCTCTCCGTTCCTCTATAGAATATGAAAATATCATCAGCATATTGTTTTTTACCTATATTTGCCTTGTCCCACTTAAACATTTTATTATATTCAATATTCAATAGCGAACTACAGAATATCAACGAAATTAAAGAATGAACCCCAAATTTTGGACGTTTTATTACTGGAATAAAAAGAAATTTCCACTTATCATACCAGATGTTACTGCAAAAAAAAACCACAAAATTAATACGATACATTAAAAAAGAAAAAGAACTGAAAGGAAAAATAACACTTTACTCGCTCGGCATCGAAGGAATGTACATGAATGTACGAGTTTTTTTCCTTGTTTATTCTAACTACAGAATAATGCCAAATCTGGAAAATACTTTTCTATACATGTAAAGCCTTTCATTACTAAACTACTCATTATGCAGAGATATCTTTGAAATGTGGTTTACGTTGCTCTTTGTTCGGTGCTGGATTCGAAGCTTTTCAGTTAAAACCTCATATTTGTCAATGGTAGAATGACGACGTTTTGTTTCTTTCTCCTCGAGAATCTCCTCGTATGAACACCAAAATATAACCTTCCTTTCACCAAAATATTTCACATACCGCAGAATATTCATCATGATCATCATCTGTAAATCTAAATTCAGCCTTGAAACTTTTTTAATGATAATGGAAAAACAAAGATTTTATTTTTAGATAAACCTATTAATAAATACTTACAGGAGTTACGAGAACTATAAAATAATAATGGATTTAATATTAGTAAAGATAGCAGATCCTGAAGCAAACAAAATGTTACTCAAATATGTCATTTAAACAAAACATAATTGTTAAAGGACAAAAAATAATTCTTATAAAAATGTCTTATTGCCTTTTACAAATTCAACTGCTATAAATTTACAAAACAGATTTTCTACACTGTAACAAAAATATAATTATGTAAAATAAATTTCATGCGTTTTTAAATTCTAAAATTCTATTGTGAATCGGTTAATAGTTATAGGCCTGTGATTTTACATGCTCTGTTGCAAATAAAATGATGTCTTAAAAATAAAGAGGGGAAAACCCCAAACTCGATGTACAAACATCTTTCGGCTAATTTGCAAATGATTAAAATGAAATTTTAATGAGCACACCTCGGGTTTCCAGATAGCAAGAGAACGGAAAATTATATGTCAATATATGCAGCGGCATTCGCACGGACTTACAAATCTGACTGGTTTTGCTGTTATTAAGAACTTGTGAAGGTGCCTCTATGACGCGCGAGTCTGCCTGCAACTGAGCGAGTTTGAGAGGTCTTTGTTATACTTTGAAGAGAAAGATGCAGATATACAGCCCTCATATTGTTGGAACGAAGCAGCAGTCATACTACGAAATCCAGGAGGACATATACAATCATCATTTTGGACGTACCAGAAAAACAAGTTTTCAAATAGATCTTGCAGGAACGTCATCAGTATGTGCCATCAAAAGGCACATAACCTCGTCTAAAGTGAATGAAGGTTCTTTACGTGGAGGAGTAGATTTAAGGAACCCAGCCTTCCCCTGCGGAACAGCCGACGACCAAAGGAGAACCAGCCCTACCCCCACCTACGAAAGAAGGGAAAGAGGAAAAGAAAGAAAAGGAGATCGCCCCCGAACTCATAACGGAAGAGATCCTTGGAGACATTGTGGAACTTCCAGAACCACCTTTGGAGACATTGTGGAACTTCCAGAACCACCAGAAATTCCTCCTCACAGAGCCATTGTACAGAAGAGGGAAGGAGAGTTGGAATTGAAGAGAAACTACATCTTAGCTCGGCAGCCAGATGTGCACGTGATAGAGAGGGAGATGCCTGAACCCGAGGGTCCAGCACCGCCACCCCCAAGCAAGAAGAAGAAAGCGAAAATAAAAAGAAGAAGAAAACAACGTGTGGACGAGACGGAACAATACGTCATCTGTGGAAGACGTGTGTTATAAAAGAAGTGCTTCAAGGACGAGACGGATGCATCCGTTCCTGCTGTGTCTTGCTACCTGAAGGTAAGGTTGTAAAACGTCCAATTCAATTGTTTTATATCCTTTAGAACTTGAAGGACAGAATCTGTGACCTTGACTTTTACTAGTGACTTTATGGACTGTGATTTGACTTTACTAGTGACTTTATAGACTTTTAACTGTGGGTTATGACTGACCAATTGTTTTTTGCTGAAAGTATACACTTTCAGGGGGGGAGTGTTGCGAACATTGCTATTATTTTGCTTTTATTGTTAATTATTGTTAATGTGCGAGGCAACGGGACACGAGATGGCGTTCTCGCTGCGATTGTTGTAAAGTGAACTGTAATAAGAATACCGAATAAGCGAGACATGTTGGTTTTTAGACGAAAAGAATTGTGTCTATTTTCTAGTTGAAAATTTAAGTAAACGTTTATATTAGTTATTTTAAAGATAAGTTGTTCGTGTTCTTCATTTGAAATGAGCTCTAGTTAACGTAAAAATTTGGATTCCTTCGTTGACAAGATGCCTTCGCCAAGGGTCTTCCCCGAGGATGGTATTTGCTGAGGGTAATAT
Organism: Thereuonema tuberculata; assembly: GCA_023159025.1. Taxonomy (NCBI): domain Eukaryota; kingdom Metazoa; phylum Arthropoda; class Chilopoda; order Scutigeromorpha; family Scutigeridae; genus Thereuonema; species Thereuonema tuberculata. The sequence goes on along the minus strand of JAFIDM010076278.1, from coordinate 8,144 downwards.
CAAGGGAAATCATTCGGCGACAAGTGATAGAGTAGAAATTTCATTCTCGATAGCCTTTAAAACTGTTCTACTGATTACCCAATAAAGACAAATACCCGTTTTGAGTGGTTTCCAGCCCAGGAATACTGGACATCCAAATCTGAAGATGTAATTGTGTTCAGGGACGAAATCTGCATTTATCTTGGAGCAGATGATCACCTTATCCTTATCTAGAAGAAGAGTGATAATCGCTCCAATCTGGCTTTAATGGTCTAGTGCCATAAGACCATTTTACTTGAGGAAGCCATCTGCCCTAGTTTGGCTACAAGCTCTTTAAGTTGACAGTATTTTACAGCCAATTGTATTTCACTCCTTCCAAAGTCTATTTACCAGCATAATAATGTAGACATTAAACGGAGATACTCAACACTTTACATCCAGTCAGGTCTCTAGAACTCTCGCCAATCGCGCTTGTATGGTATATGCTGGGAAGTTTGCCTCAGTCATTATGGAATGTGATCGAACCAGCCCGACAGTTGTAGAAAATCTGGCTGAATAACAGGATAACCTTAGACTTTCATTTGACTCCTTAGCTTCTATTGCCACCAAAGGATATATTAAAATGTGACTGCTACGTTGTCACTGCTCTGTAATAAAAAAGTCCTTTTGCAATGAAAATTTAATCATTTCGTTATCTTTACATACTCATCGCATGTGTGAAGTTTCTTAGTGATAGAACATTTCCTTGTGGGTGCATCGTTTTTATTAGTTTCAATGAAGTCTATTTCTCTGTCTATCCATCTGGATGTAATTTCAGGAAAGGCACTAAAATCTAGAGGCATGAAATTTGAGGGATAGGTAGGCATTGCTAAACGTATCTAAAAACCCGCTTCAAAGTAGATGCGGGATCACAGGAGTCTTAACTAACAACGACGTTGTTGTTTTCGCGAGAGAGTAACATAATGAAACTCCTAATCAGTAATTATTATTTTTTAGATGACCTGATAGAAAGAAATCATATTGTGATTTGCAACAGTAATTTATCAGTACAAATCATTTGTCAGTGATCTATGATTGGATGAAATTGCATCCTGATAGGCACGCAGCATTATAAAGAGTTCCTATAGACTGTCTGACATGTTAAAGCTTTAATCTGAAGACAAGGTCTATGATCACAAAACGTTCTGTTTACAGAGCCGTTTCTAGATGTTCTGCCACCCTAGGCGAGAACTGAAAAATGCCGCCCCCAACAAAAAACAAAAAACAAAAAAAAACCCTCAATCCTATTTTAACAACCAAAAAAAAAAAAACGAATCCGTCCTTCGGCCGCCCTAAAATCATGCCGCCCTAGGCTGCCGCCAAGTCTTGCCTAATGGTAGAAACGGCCATGTCTGTTTAGAATCCATGGATCCTTACCGATTAGACACCCTAGTCGCATCTTTGTTTTGTTTTTTTCGAGGTTTTTTATAAAAAATTTATAAACATTTCCTAGATATAGTTTTTATTTATGAGAAAAAGTAAAATAAAAAAAGGAAACTTTATTTCAAGTGCGAGAATGCATTCAGTAGATCAAAATTAAGTGTTTTTTCATTCATCTTCTGACTAATTTAAAATTCGATGGAATCAGAACCAAAAAGATTTTTCTTCTAAATTTTAGCAAAAACAAATAGTTAGTATGGAATTTTAAATTGTTTTTCTGCTCACTATATAAGAGTTATTTTAAAATAGAGAAAACTTACCTCCATCCGAAATATGGATGAACAAAATGAGAAATATGAGAATGGTCAATACATGAATGATCTTCATCTCGAGATTTTAGCAAATCAAAACTGTATTTATAAGAGAAAGGAAGCACGTAGTTATAATGCGACGCAATTGGAGATGTTTACAGATAAAACGCAATAGGTTTTTGCTTTTTTTTTTAGAAGAGAGTTTATAACAAAACTTTCGAAATCAAATGAACACTTGTGAGTTAGTGACTAAGCTTTATACAATGCTTGTAATTCAGGTCGTTTCACAAAAACTGGGAATTGAGTGGGTGTGTAGAACACAATAGAAAATGATCATGAACATCGACGTATATTGCAAAAATAGAGGAGAATGCGAAATGTTTGACCTGAAATATCGATGAAATGATTTATTTTAAAAGTTAATCTATCTATATTACTAAAATCGTTTATTGCTCCTTCTGTCTGTCTGTTCGGCGCAACAATGGAAAACGGTTTGTCATTGTTGCGAGCGCTATCAAATAATGAGTTTGATCAACAACCCTGTAAAATATTGAAGTCGACAAATTGAAAATGAGCATTGATGAACTTCAACATCAACAATGGCGTGCGTTATCAAATAATGAGTACATTCCAAAAGGAATAAAGTAAAACGTTTTGCTCAACTATTCGACAAATCATAACCGCTTTCATTGGAATCATCTTCTTGGATTATCTCAAACTTATCATCGTTTTAAATCTACTAATTCATCAAATAGTATCGAAATGGACAATGAGAGAAAGAGGAAGGCAGGAAAAAGAAGAACGAAAGATATCGAGAGGAAACGGTTGAATAGATCACAACAGATAGATTTGATAGACACCGAACGACATCAGAGAGAGAGAGAGAGAGACAGAGAGAGAGAAAGAAAGAGACAGAGTGCGTTGAAGAGAGAGAACAGAAACATAGATCAGATTCTGAACGACATTAGACACAGAGAGCTAGAGACTGTAAAAGAGAGAGAACAGAGACATATATCAGACGCTGAACGACATCAGACACAGAGAGAGAGAGAGAGAGAGAGAGACAGACAAAAGAACAGAGAGAACAAACGCTGAACGACATCAGGCACAGAGAGAGAGAGAGAGAGAGAGACAGAAACAGAAGAAGAGATACAAGAAAGGCATAGAGCAGCCACTGAGCGATGATCAATACGTACACGGGGATGGCCAAGTTAATTATAAAAAAATATAAAAATGTTTAGTGAAGATCCTATTAATTGCCGTAATAACCATGATTAGCCAAAGCATTATAGCGTTTCCTTTTGTTAAACCTGTTAGTGAGATATCTTGTAAAACATCAAGTATTTAATTCCTCTTTGAATGGAATTGTTGTTGCTGGTAGCTCAAGGTTGCGCCGCAAGTGTAGGCTCCTGCGTTTCTGCGGTCAATACGGATGAATTGAGAATGGGCAAACCTCGCCCACCTTTATCCTCCGGTCGTTATTTTACAGAGGATGGGTGAACCTCAAGACCCATCTGGAAAAGAAAAAAAAAACATGGGAAAAATGTCATTTCTCCGCCCAAGATTGAACGTTTAATAATACAATGGATAAAATAAACCAACAGTTTCGATAGCTAACAAGCCATCATTGTTAAGGTAGACATTACAAGAACAAAACATTTAATAAAGACAAAAACTGCAATTTAATAAACAATTTGTATACAGATAGACCTCGACTTACAAACGGTTCAGTTCGGTTCAGTTTCGATAAATTGTGAGTCGAAAATGCGGAAAAACAGAAAAATTGTAGTATGTACGAGAATTTATTATATTCATAAAACTCGTGAAGTGAACAAGTGAATATTAAATAAATTTACTAATAAATAAATAACTAAATATTTTGAATAAATATTATGTATATATACACTCACTTCCAAAAGTTAAGCACGGCGAGGAAAAATGTTAATTTCCATAAGAGATCCGAATTAAAGAAGCTGAAATTTGCTGCAAAGGTAGAAGGAAGGATGCAAATTATACAGCCAATCACGGTTTCGCGTCGAGAAATATGCAAAACAGGCAGTCGTATAAGGAGCCAGCATTGTAAAGGGTTACAGGGGTTGCATGTAAGTGCTGATGAAAGGTGTTTAGAATATTCCTACGACTTGTTTTCAAGCTAGACATGTTTCTATGGCTTCCAGAAGACGAATGGATGATTCTGAGCGCTGGCGGGCTGGCAGTTGCTGGCGGGCTGTCGGACGCATTGAAGCAGGACAGTGTAGAACAGATGTTGCTCGTTTCTTCGGCGTTCATCATTCCGTCATTTCAAGATTATGGAAACAATTCCAAACCAGTCAAACAGTTATCCGAAGACCTGTAGCCGGTCATCCAAGGGTTACGACCCTCGCGGAAGATTGATATATTGCTGTTGTAGCCAAGCGGAATCGAATATCGACCTCCACACGTGTGACATCTGTAGTTGTAGCTGCCATTGGTGAGACGATATCTGCCACTACTGTTTGTTGAAGGCTATGCCCGGTTACCACGAGTTTGTGTTCCTTTATCCGTCCAATCCAGAGGGGCACGATTACAGTGGTGCCGCCAGCATGTGAATTGGACTATGTCTGAAAGGGGTAAGATTAAGTTCACAGATGAGTCCAGATTTGCGCTACAACTCGATAATAAGCGTGTAAGGGTATGGAGGGAACAAGGCACACGCAATTGGCCCCAGAACACCTCGCATTCCGCGATGGAAGCATCATGGTCTGGGCAGGGATTTCATTGGGATATCTCACCGACCTGCACATCTACAGCCGAGGTTCTGTGACTGCTGTACGGTATCGAGATGAATCCTAGACCCGATCGTGATACTATACGCTGCCGCAGTTGGTTCTTCTTTTGTTTTAATGCACGATAATGCGCCGTCCCCATAGAGCTGCCATCGTTGATGACATTCTGGAGAGTGAGGGGATTGCGCGTATGGAGTGGCTGGCTTATTCGCCGGACCTTAATCCAATTGAAAATCTTTGGGATGCCCTCGGCCGTGCTGTATGTCGACGTTTCCCACCTCCAGCCATTCTCAGAGCTTTTGAAACTGTCCTACATGAGGAATGGCGATTACTGGACTCTGCGGTGGTTGATCCCCTCGTAACAAGCATGATCATACGCTGTTCACTTTGTATGCAGGTGAGGGGTGCTCACATACCGTATTAATGTCGGTTTTTATTGTTTGTTTGGAATTTAAACATCATTTTGTTAATGACGCAAATATGACGTCATCTTATAATTTATAATAATTTATTATTTTGTTGATCTCTACATGTAATTCTTTGTTTTGTTTCATGAATAAACATAGAGCTACTTACTTGCAGCATTTCATGTCAATCAAAGCAGAACTTGTCCATTTTTTCGCATTTTACCGCTCCGTGCTTAACTTTTGGAATTGAGTATAGTAGATATAAAATAAATTTTGTAAATACTTTCAACTGCTTTTTTTTTTTAAGTACATACACTAGTTACTGTATACTAGTTACGACTGTTGCCAATAGAACATTGGAGCGCTTGTGCGAAATTACCTGTAATGTATTTTTTTCCTTATCCTCGTCTAACTGTTTTCTTTTTCCATTATCAGTATTTTTCAATGTTCTTTTTTCATATATGTGTGTGGTATATATATATATATATATATATACACTACATGGCCAAAAGTATCGGGACATCCTTCCAACGAAGTGGATCGGGCAGATCAGGAGGTGATGCGGTCATCGGACGCTGTAAAAGCGTTGGTGGAGGCTTGGGTGGTCTCAACCCATTGAACATCTGTGGGACGAAATAAAACGCAGAGTACATGCCCAGCCATATCGCCCATCTTCCGTGGCCGGAATCACTTCAGCTGTCATGGCCGCCTGGAAGTCAGTTCCTGCGACCACCTATCAAAACCTTGTGGAAAGTCTTATGAGACAAGTACAGGCTGTCATTAATGCAAAAGGGGGACCGACATCATATTAATGCGTGCCACAGGAGCCTCCGTGTCCCGACCACAGGGTGTTTTAAACTATTAATTTGTATTAGTTTCACAATCACAAAGTATACATATCTATAGCAAAGTGCTTTCAAAATCTTGACTGATTATTATATCCATTGAGATTATTTAATTCGGTAATTAACTACTGAAAAATTTAAGAAAAATATGCAGATTCCACTAGATTAACATTAAATGATGCTGCATGAACATTAAAGTTACGTTTTAATCCACTATACTCTCAGTTTACAGACAGTAAATAATCATACAGCCTGAAATACTTTATTTACCGTTTATGTGAATTGTGATGCAAAAACGAGCTCAGCTAATACATTTCCGCGAACCGCACATTGTATGTCAGAGACCCGTATGTAGATCGCGAGCCCCTGTTGGCCACCTCTGTTATAAAACCTGGCTTCAAAATTTCCATTTCAGTTTTGTTCCTATATACACAGCCATCGAAATTAAAAAATAAAAGAAACTAGCAATGCGATGGCTACCACGCCATCATCTACCTATACAAAAGAAAAGTCCTGTCTCACTCACTGACTGTCTCATCAACACCCAGCCGAAACCCTTGGACCTAGAAGCTGAAATGTTGCACAGAGGTTCCCTTTATGATGTAGATAAGGAATAAGACCGGATTTTTCGAAATTCCCACGAGATAGGATGAACAGGATTTATATTTTCGCTTTAAAGTTGTCTTATCGATTTATAGGTGTGTGGCGCCAACCCGCAATATATCTGAGTTAATCGGAGAAGGCCACAACGGGCTGGGAACTATTATATTTTCCGATCTCGATATTAATTTGCCAAATAAATAAAGTTGTTTTGTTTTTTTTATGCTATGTATGCATAATGATCACTATGTATGCATGATCACTATGAAGTGTTCCGAAGCGAACCGACGGTACCCGGCTAGTTATTAAATAAAAGATAAAATAAACTAATATATTTTACAATTTTAAATCTTTTACTTTTTTAATGATAACAAAAAAGAAAGCTCCACTGCTGTAGGCCATGCAAGCCCTTGAAAACCGAGAGATTTAGCCTCCCAGCCATTCTCAACTATATGATTAGTTAAAGTACTCATTTGAAAGAGGGTTGGGTGATCACCAGGTCCGTCTGGAGGAGAAGTAAGTGTGGGAAAATCTCGGATCACCATTGTAAAATGAATCCGAGTTATTCCAGCCCTCAGTCCACCAGATTCACTTACTTTTTTATTGTGGAATTTTAATTTATGAAATTTGAATATTCATTAATTTCACATAAAGACGTTATTACCATCCCTAAATGATTCCTAATAACGACGTTGCCCCGCGATTTTCAATAACTACAAGATGGATTTTTTTTTTCAAATTATTTTAAATCTAAATCGAAAAAGTTATTTCAGAAATAGAATTTATTTTACATTTGTTTTTAATACTATAGTACATTTCGCATATCTTATAGAGAAGTATCGATTGGTATGAAGTGAAGAAAACATATATACTCCTTAAAAAAAAGAAATTTTTATTTTCCTAAAAAATTCGTAAAAAACGAAGGAAAGTTAAAACGAAAATTGTTACAATTTACCTATTACAAAATTATTTTACGTTAAATCTTCACAAACTAACCAATAAAATGAAAAATTTTAAAAATTCGAATTTATATATTTTGAGTAAATAAAGGAAAAGAAAACGCAGCACTTGAATAAAAGGAGAAATAACCTTTCTGATTAGATTATGTGAAGGAATTGGGAACGGTTGTTTCGTCCTTCTACGGACTCATCAGCCCAATCCCCACCTTCCCTTAACAAAATCAGAAAGGCAAGATCTTGTTACTAAAAGTCACCGCCGACCCCGCTGTGATCCCACCAATAACGAAAGGAAAGAAAATAAATTGCTGCGTCTCTCGACGCCAGCAAAAAGCCTTTCTCCTACGAGAGTAGGTTAAAAGGAATTAAATAAGAACAAACGGTTCAAAGAAAAAAAATTTACAAAGTAAAAAAGCAAAGAAATTTAACATGATGTGAATATGAGTAAATAAAGGAAAAGAAAACGCAGCATTTGAATAAAATCCCATAATCTAATGAGAAAGGCAATTTCTCCTTTTATTCAAGTGCTGTATTTTCTTTTACTTTATTTACTCATATTGTTACCAGGCGTTTTGTCCGCTCTCCCTTTAGCGACGTCGACTCGACCTTTCCTGCCTACCTCGGCCGAGTCGACCTGTCCTCAGCATCGTGTGCAGCGCTCTACGCCTATAAAACCAGGCGCAGAACGCCTGAACATCAGTTCGTCGAGGGCAACCGCCCAGCAAGGAGTGTCTCCAGTTGGAGGAGAGTGTAGAAGTTCGTTTTGGGGCAGCCGCCCAACCAGATCTCCGTTGAGAGGAGAGTGTAGGAGTTCGTCTTGGGGCAGCCGCCCAACCAGATCTCCGTTGAGAGGAGAGTGTAG
>JAFIDM010076277.1:62566-82587 GCA_023159025.1 Thereuonema tuberculata | reverse complement strand
CAAAGATCAGAATCTGAACTAAGGGATATAAACACGGGGGGGGGGGGGGGCAACTTTTCATAAAAAAACTGTGGTTGTGTTCACAAAAAAGTTTTTTTTATATTTTTAGCAAGATGACCATTTACTGTCATTTATATATTTTTTTTAAAGAACCTTCATACTTAAACTTTTGAAGTTAACTATCAGTGCTTTAGATGTTGAAATTAATAGCAAACATTAAATAATAAGTAATTGAAAGTAAGTATAAAAATGTTTACCGGCTGTGGTTGAAATGTCGATTTATTAAAAAAAAATTAAAAAAGACCCATTAGAATTGGAAAATAATCGTAAATGTGTTAAACATAATACACTCACTTCCAAAAGTTAAGCACGGAGAGGAAAAATATTAATTTCCGTAAAAGATCTGAATTAAAGAAGCTGAAATTTGCTGCAAAGGTAGAAGGAAGTATGCAAATTATATAAGAAACAGCCAATCACGGTTTCGCGTCGAGAAAAATGCAAAACAGGCAGTCGTATAAGAAGCCGCCATTGTGAAGGGTTACAGGAGTTGCATGTAAGTGCTGATGAAAGGTGTTTAGAACGTTCGTACGATTTGTTTTCAAGCTAGACGTGTTTGTATGGCTACAGAAGACGAATGGTAGATTCTGAGCGCTGGAGGGCTGTCGGATGTTGCTCGTTTCTTCGGCATTCATCATTCCGTCATTTCACGATAATGGAAACAATTCCAAACAGCCAAACAGTTGTCCGAAGACCTGTAGCTGGTCGTTCAAGGGTTACGACCCCCGCGGAAGATCGATATATTACTGTTGTATCCAAGCAGAATCAAATATCGACCTCACACGTGTGACATCTATGGTTGTAGCGGCCATTGGTAAGACGATATTTGTGACTACTGTTCATCGAAGGCTACACATGAATGATCTGTACGCCCGGGTACCATGAGTTTGTGTTCCTTTATCCGTCCAATCCAGAGGGGCACGACTATAGTGGTTCCGCCAGCATGTGAATTGGACAATGTCTGATTGGGGTAACGTTATATTCACAGCTGAATCAGATTTGCCCTACAACCCGATGATAAGCATGTAAGGGTCTAGAGGGAATAAGGCATATGCAATCGGCCCCAGAACATCACCTAACATCACGCATTCCGCGGTGGAAGCATCATGGTCTGGGCAGGGATTTCATTAGGATATCGCACCGACCTGCACATCTACAGGCGAGGTTCTGTGACGGCTGTACGGTATCGAGATGAAGTCCTAACCCCACTGTGAAACTGTACGCACTTGGTCCTTCTTTCGTTTTAATGGACGATAATGAGCATCCCCGTAGAGCTGCCATCGTTGACGACTTTCTGGAGAGTGAGCGGATTGTGCGTATAAAGTGGCCAGCTTACTCGCCGGACCTTAATCCAATTGAAAATCTTTGGGATGCCGTCGTCCTTGCTGTATATCAACGTTTCCACCTGCAGCCACTCTCAGAGCTTTAGAAACTACTCTACAGGAGGAAAGGCGATTACTGGACTCTGGGGTGGTTGATCACCTCGTAACAAGCAAGATCACATGCTGTAAACTTTGTATGCTCATATACCCTATTAATGTCGGTTTTTATTGTTTATTTTGAATTTAAATATCATTTTGTTAATGACGCAAATCTGACATCATCTTATAATTTCTGAAAATTCAATATTTTGTTTATCTCTGTATGTAATTCTTTGTTTTGTTTCATGAATAAACATAGAGCTACTCACTGGCAGCATTTCATGTCAATCAAAGCAGTACTTGTCCGTTTTTTCGCATTTTACCGCTCTGTGCTTAACTTTTGGAAGTGAGTGTATAAAAATGTTATTTTTATTAATCTAAAATTTCTTGAAATAAGTATCGCATTAAAATAAATTCAAAAAAATCTCTAGAATACTTTTGGATATACAGCTTTCATAAACATTTGTTATTACTTGGCTGAAATATTGGGAAAAAAAAAGATTAATCTCAAAATTTTATAATATTGAAATTCTATTTCCCTAGCTAAATTATGTATCCTATTATTCACATCTTTATATACACAGAAGCTCGGTTATAACGCGGTCTTTCGGATTCAAGATCTCGAAGATCGTGATAAAACCGCGATATAACCGAACTTTTATTACTTCGCGACATCATCTATCGTATATCGTACTCTATTATCGCCCATAAGATTCCATATCGATTTAACATATTCATTTCGCGATTACGTACATCATTCAGAGCTATGTGAGAGAATTTTATATTTACAAATATATAAATCATTACCTTTTCAACACTTTGATGGGTTATATCAGCCAAACTCGATTTGGCGCCGCAATCTTGGCATCTTGTACAAACGACGAGTCATGTGGGTCGTAACTAGGTATTCATACGCCTATTAGATAACATGGGCCTCTTTACTGGTTGTCATTGGCAGAAAAATAGATCTCGATAAACATTTTGGTTAAACGAAAAAGTTCGCGATTCTGGTATTTTTTAAAATATATATTGTATTTGACGCATTTTCGTGACATTAGAGTGGCTACAGAGTCTCAATAATAAGTAAATAATAAGGAAAGAAACATATTCATTTACACCTTTGATTTGATTTTAGGCGAAAAAACGGTACATTTTGCAATTTTACATTTATAAATCTTTTCGAAAATAGACGGGGTCCAAGACCAAATCGCGTTATCTCCGAATTCGCGATATAAACAACCGCGTTATAACCGAGCTTCTGTATATTAAGAACGTGATAATGTTCAGCTGCTTGGCAAAAGAAATATTATAATTTTTCATCAATTTTAAAACATCAATGGTATCGTTTACGTTTTAGGTTTTACTTTGTAAGCAACTAAATATTTATTTATGAAAATTCAGTTGTTCAGCAATTTCACTGCAGAATGAATAAATGAAATAAAGGCCAAGTGAAAAGATTATGTAAATTTTTAAAGTAAAACTGAAATCCAAAATTCATACTTACGTGCTTGACATTAAATAAAAAGCCATTGAGAAAAGTTAATATTTAATATGCCATTATAAGAAAATTGGGAAACAAACTTTAAATGCTAATTTACGACACATAAGCATTAGTTACTGGTTTTCTACCTAAAACCAACAAATTACGTCTTTATATATTAAGAAAGTGATATTTGTTCAGATGCTTGGCAAAAGAAATATAATTTTTCATCAATTTCAAACATCAATGGTGTCGTTTACGTTTTAATTTTTGATTTGTAAGAAACTAAATATCCTGAGTATTTATTAGAATTCGTTTGTACAGGAATTTCACAACTAAAATGTAAAATACAGACTTACGGTCTTCGCATTGAAAAAAAAACGATTGAGAAAAGTTTTATTAATATGAAGTAATTTCATTTATAATAAATTGCGAAATAAACTTTAAAAGCATATCTTTGACAGATATTTTCCAACAAAAACAACAATGAGAAGAAAAAAGTCATCCACATTTTTTAAAAAATAATTAAATTGAAATTAGTATAAAAGCATTTATGTGGGACTATCGATTACTATCGATTAAAGATCGATTACTTGAATAAAAATAAAATTGACTAATTACGATTACTAAATAACCTTCAATGTATTAAACTTAATATAAAAATTTTAATTTTACAATTCCAAAATTTCTTGAAATAACTATCGTATTATCATATAGTTATAAAAATATCTAGAATATATTTTAATTTACAGCTTACGTAAACATTTCTAATTATTTGACTTAAATATTAAAAAAAAAAATATTTAATCTGGATTTTTTTGAATAATGGAATTCTAGTTCCATTGTTGAATTATATATCTTCTTGTTGACTGGTTTATATTTTAAGAAAGTGATATTGTTCAGATGCTTTTAGAAAGAAATATTAGTTTTTATCAATTTCAAATGATAAATGGTGTCATTTCTTCGTAATTTCTAATTTATAAGCAACTAAATATCGTGCGTATTTATAAGACAAAGACACAGACAAAGTAAAAAATTATGTAAATTTTTAAAATAAAAAGTAAAATACAAAATTCATACTTACAGCCTTGGCATTAAAAAAAACGAATGAGAAAAAGTTAATATTGAATTTGAAGTAACTTTCTTTATAATAAAACTTCGAATACAAACATTAGATGCGTATGTTTGTCATCAATTTATGATTATCTGATGGGTCAATTATTAAAACGAATGTAAAGGAGGTTGTATGCAGAAGAAAACGACAAACGTGTGTAGTATTGCTGTGTTTGAAGTCATAAATTTGACAAAGTGAATAAAAAGGAAGCTATATTTATATATATTTTTTCTTTTTCGAATACTGTGTTTCTGTAATCTATATTCTATTCTACTCTGTAACCAATGTGAAAATGGTAATGTATAAATATACATTGCATGGGCAAAAGTATCCAGACGCCCCGTGGTCGGGACGCGGAGGCACCTGATATGACGTCGGTCCCACTTTTGATCAAAGAGAAACCTGTACATGTGTGGAAAGTCTTTTCACAAGATTTTTATAGGTGGTCGCAGGAACTTACCTCTAGACAGCCATGACAGCTCAAGTGAGTCTGGCCACGGAAGATGGGCGATGTGAGTGGGCACATATTCTCCGTTTTATTTCGTCCCACAGATGTTTAATGGGGTTGAAATCGGGCCTCTGAGACTGTCAATCAAGTTGTGGAACACCCATGTCGTCAAGCCATGGCCGCGCAAATTTCGATGCGTGTACGGGACATTTATCCTGCTGGAAAAGAAACGCTGCCACAGAGTTGGGAGGGCAGCGTTGTTCAGAATCGCCAGATACATCGTAGGAACTAAGGATCCCAGGCCGAACCAGAAAAATACCTCACACCATTATGCTGCGCAACCGAACTTGGCACAATGTAGTCGGATATAAAGAGTTCTCCGGGCATCCGCCAAACCCACATGCATTCATCGGATTGCCAGATCGTAAAGCGAGATTCATCAATCCACAGAACGTTTTTCCACTCCTGCACAGTCTAATGGCGGTGAGCTCTGCACAATTGCAACCGACGGTTCGCATAGGCGGCGAAGATATTCGCCTATGACTGCCTTGACGTCTCCATTTTAGAATTACATCACTCACGGTTGATTCCGGCATGTGCATCCTGACCGCAATTTCACGAGCCGATTTCCTACAACGGTGGCATGCGGTTATCATGGCACGTTTGATTCTCAGCTCGTCAGACTTACTCATTTTATCGGGAACGCAGAATTTTGACCGGCCAAGCCCCCAATAACGCTCCTGATCAAACCTCCTGACCTTCTATTCACTTCGTCGGAAGGGTGTCCGGATATTTTTAGCCTTAAAGTGTATCAATGTTATTGCTGGTGAAATATGAAAGAATTCAATGCAGTAAATAAATACTCACCTTTTTAGGCAAGGCATTGAAGTTTTTATATAATCAACGAACTATTTGATGATATCCGATACTAAATTTTTAATTATAAGCTACCATTAAATATTTATTGCCAACTATCATCCGGAAACTGCTTTTTGTGTTCTGAAATTAGTTTTCAGATATTTTTAGGAATAGAACCATTTCCTGTCATTTAAGAATTTTTTTTTAACGATGCTTCATATTAATTTTTTTTTTGTTGTTTACTAACAATGGTTCAGATGTTGAAAATAATGGATATATAAAAGAATATCTACGTGACTGAATTATCGATTCTTTCCAAAAAAAAAAAAAAGAAATAGTTTAAACAGTGACACGATAATTATATAAAAGTAATGTAATATGTTTAACTGTTTTGTTTTACACTTACATTCTTGCCTCATGCTGCAGCAAAAAGAAGAGCAAGAATAATCTGCTTATGGTAATTGCTATTGTAAATTTTGCGTGTTTCTTTCAGGTTTAGAGATCGATGGAATAAATGAGAAAATTATTATTCCAAAAGGTTCCACAATACCTTTTGGTACTGAAAATAAATAAAAGGGACGACCTTTTATTTTAAAGTGGTTTTTCTTAATCCCTTGTTATTTGTAGTCTGAATCATCTGTGAAATCTAATTGGGAAGCAAAGCAAACTTCACTTCCTGACTATGTGTGAAATTTTCTTTCGACAATTTTTCAGTATTAAAATCAAAATCTATACTGAAATGTGAATGTGCTTAAAAGAAACAATTGGAACATTTATTTTGAATACAGATTCTCGGCATTATGTTTGTTTTAAAGTCAAGGACATAGATGCTATCTTAAGATGATGCAGTAATGGAAGATGTCAGATACAATTTTTAGTTTCCCTTTCCAACATGAATATTTTTCTTTTGCATAAAGCAAATAAATTATTCATTAATCATCACCACGCCCACTACCATATATTTTCATATCACAACAAAATTTAACATGAAAATTTTTAGAATACTGCAATTATACTTCCCTACTTGATTTAAATATCTTCTAATTTGTCAGATTTACATTTTAAGAAAGTGATAATTTTCAGATGATTGGTAAAAGAAATGTAAGTTTAAACCCATTTCAAAGATAAATAGTTAAATTTCTACTTTGGAAACAACCCAATATCAGGGGTAGTTAGAAGAAATAAATTTTACTCCAATTACGCTGCACTACAGGTCAAGTGAAAATTTTATGGAAATATTCAAAATAGAAACTGAAACACAAGATTCATACTTACAGCCTTGGAATTCAAAAAAGAAATGAAGGAGAAAATTAAATATTTAATTTGCAGTAACTTTCTTTAAAATAAAACATGGAAAACAAACTTTAGAGCCTTATTTTTTTTCAGATAATTTGTACCGAAAACAGCAAAGAAAAGAAAAAAAACTAATTCAAATTTTAATCTTAATATGGATTTATAATATTTATTATGGTTATATTGTGATCAATTCTGCAAATTATTGTGTAGAAAACAGCTTAAAAGACAAGAACAATCCATTAATTTCCACTACCATCTAAACTATAGAAATGTTTTAGATGTTTGTTTTCATGCTATATATAGTTATGTTATGTTATATTATGTTATGTTATATAGCAAATGTAGGTGGGAGAGAAGCCAAGCACTGCGACCGGAGGTCTATTGTACTATCCCACGGAAACAGGGACAGATGGAGAGAAAGAATGAGAAACTATGGTGGGAGAAATATAGCGAAACTGGAGAACCCCGAGAAAAACCTAATCATCGCGGATCCTTCACCATCACCAAACCCACATGAGAACAATCAACTAATATTTTTAGTAATTAGTTACTAATAGTTTTTCTTGGGGCTAAAGTTGGGAGAGCGTAGACCAGAGAATCCGATCTCAACATAGACCCGGTTAAGTTTTTACAGTTGGACAATCTATTAATTTATTTGTTTCCATTACACTAATTTATAGAAATGAATTTGGTATTTCTGTTGGATGAAATTTGTTAATAATTGACAAAGTGATATTTATTCAACATTTTATTCAAAAATTTATTGTATATACTGTGTATGATGATTATGTGTGTCAATTGATAAATGCATGTAAGGAGACACTATTCAGAAGACAAAGACAAAACTGTATACTATTGTTATGCTTCGAAGTCATAGAATATCGCGAAGAGAATAAAAATCAAACGACCGGCATGTGTGTTTCTACTGTGCTGTATTGGATTAAGTCTAGGTATTGTTAGTCACTGAAGTATAAGTGTACGTTTGAACGAAGTGTGTTTATGGTTGAAAATAGAACTTCACAATTATTCTCGAAATCGTCAAATCGATATACTATTAATATCTGGGTAGACGAAATGGAATTGCTGCCTGTGCTGTGTATGCTGAAAGGTACCTTGGAAGATATCATCCGTCTCAAAATTATTTTCATAGAGTGGGACATAAATTGAGTGAAGAGCCGAATAAAGCACGGGAACACTTTCGTATTTCTAAAGACATGGAAATCGACATTGCGCCTTACACGACTCTGAATCCTACAATATCAACAAGAGAAATTGCAAGCGTTACATTTGCTAGTCAGCAATCCATTTGGAGAATTTTAAGAAACATGGATTCCGTTTCTACAAGTATCAGTTCCACACTGATACATCAAAACCTGCATGAAAAAGACCTCGACAGACATCACAATTTCTCAAATAATTATATTTTCTTATAATAATTATCAGACATGATGTGCGTAGTCATAGAGTTTTCCTTAATATTATGTTTATCATCTGAGGAGGGGGATTAAGATTCTCGAAACATGTCATGAAGTTTTTATAATGAAGTGTTTATATTTATTTTTATTGATTGTGTGTGTTTGGTCCTTCCTTAATAATACTAATATTTTCTCCTTCCACATTTTATATGTACACGAAACACGATTCACAAATAACCGCATGATCAATCGAAACATTGTGATCTCTTTGGCGCTCTACCCAGAACTCGTAGCGGTTGCATGTGTTGTCCAACATGTCCCAAAAGAGCGGTTATTCTATTCCCCTACGAGTCATATTGTGATAATCATGCTGTATAGGCCATACTGTACTTTTCAGTCTATAGTGGTCTCTGATTCCTAGAAACTTGTGTTATGATGTAATCATTTGAGTGACAAATTAAAAAAAAAAAGCCGAAGATTCCTAGATTAAATTCCCCGTCTCCACTCTAACAAATCCCTCTTAGCAAAATAGAAAATAATTCAGTTGGGTTTGTCCATCTATTAAAACCTAGTAAATAAAAAAAAATCCTATGTACTCGAATTCCCATTCTTATTAAACTAGACCCATTCTTATTCTTCTACTAATAAAAACAAGATCTAACTGTCAAAGAAGAGCAGTCAGTTATTCAGCTCCTCGGCTTGGAATCATATTCCAATGGGAATTCGTGGCTGGTCTTCTCTGGCACAATCTATATTACTAAAATCTTTTATTTCTCTGTCTGTCTTTCTGTCTGTCTGTCTGTCTGTCCGGCGCAATTTTCTGTGAGAATGGAAAATAGAAATAATTTTTTCAATGAAACATCCGCGACAGGAATCGAACCAGCAACCTTCTGATCCGAAGTCAGATGTTTTGTCCATTAGGCCATAGGGACTACAGCTCTCTTTATCTGTTTTTTTGACTTATATCTCCTTTCCTTTCCCCCATCAATTAAGAATGTATTCAATCTCTTTTTTGAATCTCAAGATTGTTTATTTATTTCCCATCCATCAGTTAATTTGTAATTCGAAACTGACAATGAGAACTATAATTGCTGAAACGTTGCAATATTTTAAATATTCTTACTTAACCAAATTCTATGTGATATTGAAAAATATGTGTATGTACACGGCAGATGTTGGAGTAAACAAAACAGAGTCAAGAAAGTAAGAAGCACTCTTTTTTTGAGGTGGAATACCGAAAAAATCACTATTTGCAGCTCAAAAACCATCAATTTTTCTAACTCAAACGTCACTGAAAAGTAGCAATTACTATAAAAATGAGAACCAAAAATGAAAGAAGCAGTACTTTTATCAGCTAGAATACTGAAAAAAAAACTATTGTAACTCAGAAACCACTGAAAAGTAACAATCTATAGGATATTACTAAAATCTTTTATTTCTCTGTCTGTCTGTCTGTCTGTCGGTATGTCCGTAGCAATTTTCTGTGAGAATGGAAAATAGAAATAATGTTTACAATGAAACATCCGCTACAGGAATCGAACCTGCAACTTCCTGATCCGAAGTCAGACGTCTTATTCATTAGGTTATGGGGATTACAACTCTTTTTGTATTGCTTTTTGACTTATCTCTCAATTCCCCTTCCCCATCAATAAGGAATATTTCAATCTTTTTTTTTGAATCTCAAGATTGTTTATTTATTTCCCATCCGTCAGTTTATTATTTGTAATTCGAAACTGACAATTAGAACTATAATTGGCGAATTGTTGCAATTTTTTAAGTATTCTTCCTTAACCAAATTTTATGTGATATTGAAAAATAAGCGCGTGTACACTGCAGATTTTGCAGTAATGAAAGCAGAGTCAAGACAGAAAGAAGCACCCTTTTTATGAGATAGATTACTGAAAAACACTATTTGTAACTCAAATACCTGGCATCACGTCAAAGTTAAGAACTTATTAAAGAACGAGATTGTCAATAAAATCATTCGAGTAATAAGTCAAAGAATACAAGGTGAGACTAGAGAGTATTTAAGTGAGAATAAGATTGATACTTCTGATAATCCATAACACGAACATCTCTATCTGCCTGAATAACTGAACTCATTGAATCTCAGCAGGTATTCCTCAACATCGTTTGTCATTGAAGATTGGATCTTCAATAATGTTGTTGCAAAACATCAATCCCAAGTTTGGACACTGTACGGAACTCAATTAAATGCCATTCATTCGATAATGATCTCATCGAAGCCGAAATTATAACAGGAACTCACAAAGGAGATTTTGTTTTCATCCATAGGATGTATATGAAACTAAACGATAATCTACTTCTATTCACTTTCACAAGAAAGCAATTTCCGATTAGGCCTTCTTACACGATTTTTATCAATAAAGCTCAAGGACAGACTCTAATAAAATTGCCATGTATTTGGAGAACGTTGTCTTCACTCACGCACAACTTTATGCCTTTGAGTCAGAAGTAGTCAGAATTTGGTTATCTTCACTCGAAAGAATAGTCAGAATCAATTCATCGCCAAGAATTTCGTATATAAGATACGATCTTCACTCATCATCTATATTAACAAACCTCCATCTCATCATATCTCTTCTTCAAATATCTATATCAATCAATTTGCACACGGGTAATGGTTGTAATTAAGAAAAGGGATTCAAGAAAGAAATAAGCACTATTTCTATAAGATAGAATACTGAAAAATCACTATTGGTTTCTTAAAAACCAATGTTCTTTGTAAATCAAAAACCACTGAAAAGTATATCTATATTACTAAAAGCTTTTATTTCTCTGTCTGTCTGGTGCAATTGTTGTAATTTGTGAAAATAGAAATAATTTCTACAAATTCACTACGGTAATCGAACATGCAACCATCTGCTCTGAAGTTGGACGTCTTAGCCATTAGACCACGAGGACTACATTCTCATCTTCATAGAAAATAAAAATATATCATAGATATATGATTCACACGCTGGTTCTAAAAGCAGTCGTGGATTGACAGAATATAAACATCAGAAATTAAATTAAAAAAAAACTTTCAAAAAATTTCAGTTTTAGTTTACTTGATGTAATTTGTGTGTGTGTGTGTGTGTGTGTGTGTGTGTGTGTGTGTGTTTTTAATAAATAAAAATTTGCTTGCCGTTACATTTGCGGAGGCTTCCGGAGCGAAGCGACGGCTAGCCGACTAGTTGAAAAGAAAATTTAAACAACACTTATCTACTCCATTTAATCCTAATAAATCCTAATAGATATACAATTCCTCTTCAGTACCTTTGTCAGATTTACTCCAAATCGCTGCTTGGGGCATGTTGACGTAGAAAAAGAGCGAAGTTTGCAGTAATAACACAATACAATTGGAAAATTGAAAGAACTCCTTTCCCTAATTTAATCACCTTCAATCATTTGAATAATTTTCAAGTATGAGTTAATAGTTCACTTTTTTCTTCAAAATACAAAGTGTTGCTGGGAGCAGGAATTAAACGCTGGGCTAAAATCTTGATGAAAATGTATTTTTATTATTTTATATTCTTTATTTATTTTAATTATTATTTCAAAATAAGTAATGTTTTACTTTACATTATATATTAAATAAATGTTCTTATCTTAACAAGAACGAAAACAAAGTTTGGACTAAGGAATATAAATAGGGGGGGGGGGGGGCAAACTTTCATCAAGAAACCGGTTGTTGAGTTCACGAAAAGGTTTTTTTTTGGATTGTTTCTTTAATGGGCATAAGCGCGTGGGCACAAACCAACGTGATCTTTCGTCCTTCTGGATTTTTCGCACTAAACCTACAACGGTCAGAAGCGGTGAAAGGATTTTTTGTTTCCATTGGAAATTTTCACAATTCTTCAGTGCCATAGACGGTGGAAGAGAAAGAGAAAAAGAGGCAGACAAACACAGGACGCCGGGATTGGATCCTAGTTGCCGATGTATCAGCCATGTGGGTGACCGCCGTCTAATCCACTAGACCACGCTTGCACGGCTCAGAAAAAGGTTTTCTGTATATTTTTAAGAAGATGAACATTTATAGTCAGTTATTTATTTTTTAACGAACCTTCATACCAGTGTTAAAACTTTTAAAGTTAATTATCAATGCTTCAGATGTTGAAATTCAACATCAAACACTAATAAATGAGTAAATGAAAATTAGTCTAAATAGATATCAAAGAAGAAAAAAGACAATTAAGAAGGACAATTTGGAAAATTTCTAAATAGATATTTAAAAAGACAATTCAAAATTAAGAAGGACAATTTGGAAAATTTAAAAATAAAATTTATAAAATTTAAAAAATAAATATTTTGGCTTTGTAATTAGAACCTATGAGTGAACGTGGTTAATATCACGTTTCATATTGTTGTATTTGTTTAAGTTTTTCACGTTTTTTAGCGTTCTTGTCTTGTTTTTTATTTCAATGGTGTTAGGTAAGGGAGCGATGTTCTCCCTCCTAAAAAATGTTTGTAGTAATCCTGAAGAAGTCTTTGGAATGTAGAATAAAGATGAAATATTGATGTCAGTTGAAGTAGCTTGTATCGTTATGAATTTAGTCTAAAAGTATTTACCTGAGTCTGCGTTTGAAATGTCGACATATTTAAAAAAAATAAAATAAAGAGTAATTACATTTAGAAAATAACATTAAATGAGTTGAACGTAATATAAAAATAATAATTTTATTAATCCACACATTCTTCAAATGACTATTTTATTACCAAAAGTTTATAAAAATTTGTAGAATACTTTTAAATTTACAATTTTTGTAACTGTTTGTAATTACTTAATTAATTTTCGGGAAAAATGTTTCGTTTTTATTCATTTAATTCTGTAACAGTGGAACGGGAAGGTAAATTTAAAATAGCTGTTATCACATATAAAGTAAACTTTTCATCAATGTGTATTTATCCACGCTATTTTCAATTTAAAGATAACTTGTTTAAGCAAGTAAAAGGCTTTCCAATTGGAAGTCGCATATCAGGAACGGTGTGTAAGGTATACAAAATTTCAAAATGGAAGAAAGCTCAATACGAATATATAAGATAGGAGGATGATATATTGGTATTACGGAAGTGTATAAAAAGAGACAGTTTAAAAAATTTTACAAATATGTAAATTTTGTAGAAGACAATTCAAATTTACAATAAAAGAAGAAATTAATGGAAAACTACTTTTTTTTGGATATACTATTAGTAAATGAAAATAATAATACACTCATTAACAAAAAAAAAGACGAGCTAGAAGGAGTTGTCCGATGGAGACAAATATTGGTGGAGAGGAAGATTATGTACAGAATAGAAAATGATTAAAATTTTAGACAAATTGAATGATTTATTTCAGAGTTACAGAGTTACAAAGTAACGAGCTTAATAAGGTGTTGACCCACCTCTACTCTGAATAGAAGCTGCCACACGACGTGGCATAGAGTGATAAAGCTCCCTGATGGTCTCCTGCGGTATTTCTTCCCAAATTTGCTCCAATTGTCGGGCTAGGTCATCCACATTCCCTGGTGGATGCAGTCGCCTTCCCATCATATCCCAGACATGCTCGATTGGAGAGAAATCTGGGGATCCGGCTGGCCAACGAAGTGTTTCACAAGCTGCAAGACAGGTCATAGCAACACTTGCCATATGTGGTCTGGCATTATCTTGCTGAAAAATAGGGCCAGGATACTGCAAAAGGAAGGGTAGCAAAACAAATCTCAGAATGTCATCGACGTACCATTGTGCTGTAATTGTGCCGCTAATGACGACCAAAGGGGTCCGGCTATCAAGGGAAATGGCACCCCAGACCATAACTCCTTGTTGAGGGCCTGTGTGGCGTGCAATAGTGAAAGCAGGATCGGCACACTGCCCTGGGCGTCTCCAGACACTTCTGCAACGATCGTCAGGACACAGTTGGAAGCGGGATTCGTCGCTAAACACTATATGTTCCCAGTCAGCATCATTCCAACCGGATCGAGCCAAGCATCACTGTAATCTGGCATGACGGAGTGCAGACGTGAGTGGCAGGTGGCGTAGCGGTCGGTACGAGCGTAAATGTCGGTCTCTCAGCCATCTGTGAATGGTCATGGTGGACACCCCTGTGCGGGTCGCACGTTTGATGGTTGAAAGCGATTCACGTGCTGGGACAGCTGATCTGACAATCACTCTATCCTCCCGCTCTGCTGTGGCCCTAGGTCGACCATTACCTTCATGACGCTGAAATCTGCCATTGTCCACCCATTCCTGCCAGCATCTTCTAATCGCCGCATCACTTCGACCCATATGACGAGCGATTCTCCAATTTTGCCCAACCTGCCTCTTTCAATCCAATGATACGACCTTTTTCAAACTCTGACAGTTGCACGTAATGAGCTCAAATCCTGCGGCGAGGCATTTCTTCAAATGTTGAAAGGTATCCTAACTCGCAATGCAACAGAAATTTTGACCATCATATTGAGAATCCCTTCTTATATACACCTGCTGAGTGCGCAGTTCCGATGCGCTGCAGCTCTCCGTATTCATTCATTGGACACCAAAGTTTAATCATTTGCATGAGCGGTCCCAATGTATTTGCATGCGAAATTGCATTACAATCGGACAACTCCTTCTAGGTGGGTCAATTTTCTTGGTAATGAATGTATAACAGAAAATAACCTGAATACTATGGGGGTAAGTTTAAAAACTCAGATTTAAAGATTGTGATAAGATCTATGTAATAAGAACAGATATTAGAACACGTAAGGGCATTTAGGAATGATAGAGCCAAACTATGAGATTGGGCTGATCATTGTAGTGATTTGAAGCATTATCCTAACACAAATATAGAAATCTTAGATCACAGACCAGAAGAAAAACAAAGAATAAATATAGAATCTTTTATAAATAATCAATTTCAATTTATTAATAAAGATAAATTTTTAAAAGTCATTTAGATGATTCAAAACTTATTTTCAAAATAAAGAACGAATTTTATAATGTAAATTTAGAGTACATTACAAATTGAATTTGAATTGTCAATAAATACCCTGCTCAGAAAATTTAGGGATAATCGCGAAATGAATATAATACTTTCAAAAAACAGAGGCATTGGAGTTTATATATTAAAGAATATCGTCTGAGAAGCAGATGACAAAAATCAAAGTTGTCTGAATAAGCAAATGGGATCTAAAACGTAAATTTGCATGTTTGCCCACAACCCTGTGTAAGGAGGCTTGCGCTGCTAGGTTATCTCGACTTATCTGGATCAGCATCAAGTGGCAGAATCGTTAAGCATCACCTGAAAATGCCCCCTGCAACGTAGTTTACCCGAATGTGAAGCATGGAGAGTCATAGGGCGTCTTGAAGCTGGCCAAACATAGATAACAGTGGCACCAGCGGTTGGGATCTCCGAAAGCGTGATTACCAGGTTCTGGAATCGCTTCAGCCAGACTGGTACAGTACGTAGAAGACTAGGGCAGGGCAACCCACGTGACACCGCTGCAAGAGATAATCACTACTTAACGCTAATAGCACGAAGAACCAGTGAAGCAAAGCAACTGAGCTGTGGGGACAATTTCGTGATGATATTAGACGATGTGTGTGTACTCAGACCGCGCGAAATCGACTCCGTAACTGTATGCCAGGCGATCAATGCTATGCATTTCGTTAACTGCTGAACATCGCAGAACCCACAGAAGGTAGGCCGAAATGCATCTTTATTGAGCCCGTCCAGGGTTCGCTTCAGTGACTAGTCAAGATTTTGCCTGCAGCCTGACCAACGTCGTGCCTCGATCGCGCCTGAATTTTGAACACGGAAGAATCCACGTTTCGTGCAAGAAAGCCGTTCCTGTGGTGGAGCTGTAATCGTGGTTGGTCATGTATCAGCATTAGTAGTCGCACCGACGTCCATGTTGTTAGAAATGGAACGGTGAAAGCTGTAAAATATCAGGATGAAATTCTACAGCCTATGCTGGAGCAGTTGGGACCAAGTTTGTTTTTACGGACGATCATGCGCGCCCCCACCGTGCGCATCTTGTCATCAACATGCTGGAATCGAGCCCATGGACTGGCCTTCACGATCTCCAGATCTGAATCCCATGGAACACGCTTGGGAAGCACTACGAAGACGCGTTGCTAGTCCCCAATCACCTCCCGTAACACTTCCTCAGCGGGAAGATGTCCTTGGTGCGCAAATGGCCACGAATCCCACAGGAACTGCTGGACAATTTGATCCTCTCCATATCTCATCGCTGTCAGTGTGTTGTAGCAGTCTCAGATGACCATATACCCTCCTGAACATTCAATGGGTCCTACAGTTTTCACATTTGACATGGGAATGTTTATCTCCGTCAATGTGTCACATCCTGCTCAATCCCGATAAATGCACCTCATTTCAATATTCAGACAATTTCCTTTTTCGTTTAATTTTCTTCTCTGATGATGTTTTTTTAATAAATAAACTCAAATGTCTCTATTTTTAGGGTGTATTATATTCATTTTGCAATATCCCTTAAATTTTGTGAGGAGTGTAGTAGAAGAATTGAAATTCTGTATTGTAAACATGGGCAATTCAGGTGTTGTTGATATATATTGTATTGTAAACACGGTGGTGCATGTATTATTTGTTTGTACGAGCTGTATTATTAATTTTCGAAATGAATCATAACGACTTCTGAAGAAGAAGAAGAAAGAGATTTCTTGTCTTCAATTTAACCTGCAGACAATTTATATTGAAGAAACCGAAATACGTAAGAAGGCATTTTGATTGTATTTTGTAGTATTAGAAGTGTTTAAATTAAGCTGTTGGTGAAGTGTCGATTCATTGAATAGAAATAAAATAAGACTAATTATTATTGCAAAATAACCGTAAATGTGTTGCATGTAATGTAAAAATGTTATAACTTGACAGAAATTCCAAAAAAAAAATCGTTAATTTGAATTTTTTTTGAATGCTGAAATTATGCATCCCTACTTGATTTACGTATCTTCTTATTATTAAGTTTATATTTTAAGAAAGTGATAATGTTCAGATAATTTTCAAAAGAAATATAAGTTTTCATCAATTTCAAAGATCAATGGTATCGATTACATCGTAATTTCTAGTTTGCAGACAACTAAATATGTGCCTAATTATAAGAAATAAATTTTACTCCGATTTCACTGCACTAAAGGTCAAGTAAAAATATTACAGAAATATTTAAAATAGAAAGTGAAATACAAAATTCATACTTACAGCCTTGGCATTGAAAAAAAATGAAGGAGGAAATTTAATATTTAATTTGAAGTAACTTATTGTATAAAACTTGGAAACAAACTTTTGATTTTTATTTTTGTCAGATTATTTGTACCAAAAGCAGCAAAGAAAAAAAAAAACTAATTCAAATTTAATTTCTAAATATCGATTTACATTAATTTTTATTGTTATCCTGTGATCAATTCTGGAAATTATTTTATAGAAAACAGCTTAAAATACACAAACAATCTATTAATTTTCACTTACCACTAAACTATATATTTGTTTTCATGTAATATATAGTTGCTAATATATAGTATAGCATCTAATTTATAATTGCTAATATATAGTATAGTATCTAATATATAGTTACTAATATATAGTATGATAACTAATATATAGTTTATTCTTGTGGGCCCTGAAGCCAATAACGAACGTGCATGACTGTTTCCTGATGTTACTGAATTCTTTCCATTCAGTTCCTAAAATTCACACACCTCTCTGTAAAATAATATCGGATTACTTTT
The DNA here is from genome assembly GCA_023159025.1 of Thereuonema tuberculata. NCBI lineage: Eukaryota > Metazoa > Arthropoda > Chilopoda > Scutigeromorpha > Scutigeridae > Thereuonema > Thereuonema tuberculata. The sequence continues at coordinate 64,775 of JAFIDM010076277.1, read as the reverse complement.
CTAGGGGCTAAAGTTCGGAGAGCGTAGGGCAGGGAATTTGACCTCAACTTAGTCCCGGTTAAGTTTTACAGTTTGCGAAGTAATAATTTATTTGCTGACATTTCACTAATTTATAAAATGAATAAATGATATTTGTGATTCATGAAACTTCTTCATAATTAACAAATTGATATTTATTTAACATTGCACCCCATAAATTATTGTATACACTGATACAGAAGAAAAAGACAGAAGTGTGTGTACTGTTGTTGTGCTTCGAAGTCATAGAATATGGCGAAAAGAATAAAAATAAAGCCGTATTTGTACATAAGGTGTAACAGGATTCTGGTATATGTCAAATATTTTATGTACATATCCTTGTAGTGTAATGACAGTGTATTTGACACTATAATTATATATAAAATTATATAGAAAGCACTGTATTTTCTTTTTATATATCCTTTCCGGTTTAACCGGAAATGACATCAAGTTTGATTTTTCTTTGTAATACGCTGTGAATTTAGACATATTTAAATCTCCTCCAAATATGGAATTCAACCATATATCACTTGCACATATTTCATTCGAATGTGTTAAATATAATGAATATTTCAGAACACATCATTGCTGTGGAATGACTTTGTGAAACTACCGGCATGTGTGTTTCTTCTGTATTGTATTGTTATAAGTCAACGTATTCTTAATGAGTGAGGTGTTTGTGTACGTTGACAGAAGCATGGTTATGGTGGAAACTGGAACTTCACAAATATACACGAAACGAGCAAATCGATACGCTATTAATATTTAAAAAAGTGATAATGTTCGGATACTTTAAGAAATAAATATTAGTTTTTATTAATTTCAAATGTAAATGATGTCGATTTCTTCCTAATTTCCAGTTTGTAAGCAACTAAATATCATGCGTCTTTATAAGAAATAATTTGTACTGCAATTTCCCTGCAGAATGAATAAATGAAATACAGGTCAAGTAAAAAGATTATGAAAATATTTGAAATAAAAACTGAAATAAAAAATTCGTACTTACAGCCTTGGCATTGAAAAAAAATTGATGAGAAAATTTAATATTTAATTCGAAGTAACTTTCTTTCTAATAAAACTTGAGAAACAAACTTTAGAAGCTCACTTTTGTCAGATAATTTGTAACGAAAACAACAAAGAAAAAAAAAACAAACAAAAAAACAATCCAAACTTTATTTTTAAATTTCGATGCATTAATATATTTCTTTTTATGGTTAACGTGTAAGCAATTCTGTAAATTTTTTTTTATAGCAAATTTAGAAAAACTTTCACATTCCAAAGTCAACTTCATGTTCTCTGATTAATTTTACTAATCCAAAATTTCTTGAAGTAACTATCGTATCATATATTTACAAAAATATCTATAATACTTAGAAAGTTACAGCTTTCGTAAAAATTTGTAATTATTTGACGTAATTATTGTAAAAAATATGAAATTTTAGAATAATGGAATTCTAGTTCCTTAGTTGAATTATATCTAGGTTTTGTAGTTGAATTATAATATGACTTCTGAATATGATTGAAAGTTAGAAAAAAAAAACCCACATTCCGAAGTCACCTTCGTATTCCACGTCATGTAATTAGGAAGATTACGTTAATGACAGTCCCTTCTATGTTATGGGTACTCGGAAAGAATGTTAATCAGAATTAAAATACCAATCAAAATGTGATCCTTAAATCTCCTTTTTATTTGCTCTTTACGAGTTATTGCATAGAACCAGGGCCGTCGCGTGGTTTGTTGGGGCAAGATTTCGTCAGGCGCCCTATACTTGATATTTGCTCCCCTCCCCCACCATCCCAAAAATCTACAACCCAAAAAAAAAAAAACAAAAAAAAAAAAAACGGAATTTCCAATTCAACAACCAAAAAAACGGAATCTCCAAATTTTTTTCATTTTCGCCGTGCCGCGGCGCTCCCTGGCCCCTCGGCGCCCAGGAATTTCCAATTCAACAACCAAATCAAAAAAAAGGAATTTCCAATTTTTTTTATTTTTGCCGCTGCCGATGCGACGGCTCTGCATACAACCTTTCCAGTTGCCTACAAAAACAATTTCTGTGATGTGGTCGAAATTATGAAGTGTAACAATTTATAACTTCGTTTATAATAAAAGCTATTATTTTTTACTGAAGAGCAACTAAGTTTGTTACTTCACTTGTTTTGAATTCCGAAAAAAATATATTTAACTGACTTA
>JAFIDM010076277.1:21290-62166 GCA_023159025.1 Thereuonema tuberculata | reverse complement strand
AAAAAACCCTCCATGTTTTTGGTTTTTACGCAATAAATCCTAAGCGCATGCGACTTTTTTGCGAAATATGGCTTATTACTACACTTCACAATAGAAGGGTTGCTCAGCTAAAATCTTGATAGAAATTATTTTTTTTTTTTTTGTATTTCCTTTTTTTTTGCTTTTTCTTTTTTCTTTTTTTAAAATAAGTAATATACCAACAAAGATCAGAACCTCAAACGGATGTAAACACAGAGGGGGGAGGGGCAAACTTTCATCAAGAAACTGTTGTTGTGTTCACAAAAAAGTTTTTTGTATATTTTTAGCAAGATGACCATTTACTGTCATTTATGTATTTTTTTTTAAAGAATCTTCATACTAAATTTTTTATAGTTAACTATCAGTGCTTCAGATGTTGAAATTTAACAGCAAACATTAAATAATAAGTAATAGAAAGTGAGTATAAAAATGTTTACCGGCTGTGGTTGAAATGTCGATTTATTAAAAAAAGATAAAATAAGACCCATTACAATTGGAAAATATAATAAAATAACATTATAATAATAATATAAAAAGGTTATTTTTATTAATCTAAAATTTCTTGAAATAAGTATCGCATTATCATAAATTTCTAAACATATCTACAATAAACATTTCATAAACATTTGTAATTCCTAGGTTGCAATATTGGAAAAAAAAATTAATTTGGAAATTTTATAATGTTGAAAATCTATTCCCCTAGCTAAACTATGAATCATATTATTCACATCTTTATATATTAGCAAAGTGATTATTTCAGCTGTTTGGCAAAATTCATACTTACGTGCTTGACATTGATAAAAAAAAACGAATATATAAAAATATATTATTTAATATGAAGTAATTTCCTTCATAAAAAATTGGGAAACCAACTTTAAATGCTTATCTATGACAGATATTTTGTACCTAAAACAACAAATTACATCTTTATATATTAACAAAGTGATAATGTTCAGATGCTTGGCAAAAGAAATATTAATTTTCATCAATTTCAAACATTAATGGTGTCGTTTACGTTTTAATTTTTTGTTTGTAAGCAACTAAATATCCTGAGTATTTATTGCAATTAATTTGTACCGCAATTTCAGAGCAGAATGAATAAATTAGATAAAGGCCAAGTGAAAAGATTATACAGTATAAATCTTTTAAATGAAAACTGAAATATAAAATTCATACTTACGCACTTCGCATTGAAAAAAAAAACGATTGAGAAAAGTTATATTAGCATGAAATAATTTCCTTTATAATAAATTGATTAACTTTAAATGAGTATCTTTCAAAATAACCTTCAATTCATAAAATTTAATATAAAAATTTTAATTATACAATTCCAAGTTTCTTGAAATAACTATCGTATTATCATATATTTATCAAAATGTCTACAATACTTTTTAATTTACAGCTTACGTAAACATTTCTAATTATTTGAGATAAATATTAAAGAAAAATATTTAATCTGGAAATTTTTGAATAATGCAATTCTAGTTCCCTTGTTGAATTACATATCTTCTTTTTGACAGGTTTATATTTTAAGAAATTTTATATTGTTCAGATGCTTTAAGAAAGAAATATTAGTTTTTATCAATTTGAAAGGTAAATGGTGTCGATTTCTTAGTAATTTCTAGTATGTAAGCAACTAAATATCATGGGTATTTATAAGAAATAAATTGTACTGTAATTTTACTGCAGAAAGAATAAATGAAATACAGACCAAGTAAAAAATTATGTAAATTTTTAAAATAAAAAGTGAAATACAAAATTCATACTTACAGCCTTGGCATTGAAAAAAACGAATGAGAAAAACTTAATATTGAATTTGAAGTAACTTTCGTTATAATAAAACTTGGAATTATAATAAAACTTGATGTTTGTCATCAATGTATGATTATCTGATGGATCAATTGTTAAAACGCATGTAAAGGAGATTGTATGCAGAAGTAAACGACAAAACTGTGTAGTATTGCTGTGTTTGATATCATAAATATGAAAAAGTGAATAAAAAGAAAGCTATATTGTATGTATTTTTTCTTTTTCAAATACTGTGTTTCTGTAATCTATATTCTATTCTATTTGTTTAACCAATATGAAAATGGTAATGTATAAAAGTATCCAGCACCCCGTGGTCGGGAAGCGGAGGCTCCTGAATAGGTATTAATATGACGTCGGTACCGCTTTTGATCGATGAGAAACCTGTACATGTGTGGGAAGACTTTCTACCAGATTTTTATAGGTGGTCGCAGGAACTTACCTCTAGGCAGCCACGACAGCTGAAGTGAGTTCGGCCACGGAAGATGGGCGATGACGATGGGCACATATTCTGCGTTTTCTTACGTCCCACAGGTCTATTGTACTAATTTTTTTACTTCCCTACTTGAATTACATATCTCCTTATTGTCAAGTTTATATTTCAAGAAAGAGATAATTTTCATATGGTATATAAAAGAAATACAAGTTTTCACCCATTTCAAAGATAGAGGGTGTCGATTACATCGCAATTTCTACTTTCGAAACAACTAAATACCATGCATAGTTATGAGAAATAAATTTTACTCCAATTTCGCTGCACTACAGGTGAAGTGAAAATATTATGGAAATAGAAACTGAAATACAAAATTCATACTTACAGCCTTGGAATTGAGAAAAGAAATGAAGGAAAAATTTTATATTTAATTTGTAGTAACTTTCTTTATAATAAAACTTGGAAAACAAAGTTTTAGAGCCTTATTTCAGTGAGATAATTTGTACCGAAAACAGCAAAGAAAAAGAAACTACTTAAAATTTTAATCTAAATATCGATTTATATTAATTTTTATTGTTATAGTGTGATCAATTTTGGAAATTATTTTACAGAAAAACAGCTGAAAATACACAAACAATCTATTAATTTGCACTACCATTTAAACTATAGAAATGTTTAACATGTTTGTTTTTTTGCAATATATAGTTATGTTATGTTATGTAATATTATGTCACTTTATTTAGGGAATATAGTTGGGAGAGAAGCCAAGCTCTGCGACCGCAGGTCTATTGTACTATCCCACGGAAAGAAGGACAGATGGTGAGAAAGAATGAGAAACTATGGTGGGAGAAATATAGCGAAACTGGAGAACCCCGAGAAAACCTGCCCAGCGCGGATCGTTCACCATCACGAAACCCACATGATAACAATATATAGATACTAATTTTTTTTTCATGTGGGCCCTGCAGCCAATAACTAACGTGTATGACTATTGGCTGTTGATACTGAATTCAATTCCCAGCATAGTTCGAGGAAGTTCCATTCTGAATTCTCTTCCGATTCTGTTCATAAAATTTACCCACCTCTTTGTAAAATGATATCGGATTACTTTTCTTTTCGGCTAAAGTTGGGAGAGCGTAGGCCGGAGAATCCGATCTCAACATAGTCCCGGTAAAGTTTTTACAGTTTGACAACATATTAAGTTATTTGTTCCATTTCACTAATTTATAGAAATTGAATGAATGGTATTTCTGTTCGATGAAATTTGTTAATAATTGCCAAAGTGATATTTATTCAACAACATTTCAGTTCATAATTTATTGTATACACTGTGTATGTATCAATTGTTAAAATGCATGTATAGAGACACTATATAGAAGACAAAGACAAAACTGTATACTATTGTTATGCTTCGAAGTCATAGAATATGGCGAAGAGAATAAAAATCAAACGACCGGCATGTGTGTTTCTACTGTGCTGCATTGGATTAAGTCTATGTATTGTTAGTCAGTGAATTGTGTGTGTGTACGTTTGACCGAAGTGTGGTTACGGTGGAAAATGGAACTTTCCAATTATTCGTGAAATCATCAAATCGATGTGTTATTAATATTTGGGGAGTCTAGACGAAATGGAATTGCTGCCTGTGCTCTGTATGCTGAATGTTACCCTGGAAGATATCATCCGTCTCGAAATTATTAGAATAGGGCGGAACAGAAATTGAGTGAAGAGCCGAATGAACCACTGGAACAGTTTATTATTTCTGAAGACATGGAAATCGACATTGTGGCTTACACGACACTAAGTCCTACAACATCAACAAGAGAAATTGCTAGCGTTACACCTGAAAGTCAACAATCCATTTGGAGAATTTTAAAAAACATGAATTCCGTTTCTACAAGTATCAGTTCCACATTAATACATCAACAGATAACACATATGAAAAAGACCTAGACAGGCGTTCCACATTGATACATCAACAGATAACACATATGAAAAAGACCTAGACAGGCGTTTACAATTTCTCAATTGGATATTGGACAGTAACGCAAATAATAATAACTTTTCTTTCCACATTTTATATGTAGACGAAATACGCTTTGCAAATTTCCGCTTTGTATTTGGAAAAATAACAGCATGATCAATCGAAACAATGTGATCTCTTTGGCGCTCTATCCAATACTCGTAGCGGTTGCATATGTTGTCCAACATGTCCGGAAGACCGATTGCTCTATTCCCCTACGAGTCATACTGTGATAGTCACAGTGTATGGGCCGTACTATACTTTTCATTCTATATTGGTCTCTGATTCCTAAAACTTGTGTTATGATGTAATCATTTGATTAAAAAAAAATTCCCAAGATTCCTAGATTAAAACACCTGTCTCCACTCTAACAATCCCTCTGAACAATATAAAAAATAATTCCTTTCGAACATATCTACAAGCTTCAGTTGGCTTTTTCCACTTACTAAAACCTAGTAAAAAAAAAAAAAAAACCTATGTCCTCGAATTCCCATTCTTATTAAACTAGACCCTTTCTTATTACTAATAAAAACAAGAGATAACTGTCAAAGAAGAGCAGTCAGTTATGCAGTTACTCGGCATTCGAATCAAATTCCAAAGGTAATTCGTGGCTGGTTTCTCTGGCACAATTTAAAAGATAATTTAAACAACACTTATCTATTCTACTCAATCCTAATAAATTCTAAGATATATACAATTCCTCTTCAGCACATATGTCAGGTTTGGTCCAAATCGTTGCTTGGGGCTGGTTGACGTAGAAAAAGGGCGAAGTCTGCAGGAATAACACAATACAATTGGAACCTTGACACATCTTCCTCCCCTAATTTAATCACCTTCAATCTTTTGAATAATTTTCAAGTATGGGTTATCAGGTCACTTTTGTCTTTAAAATACAGTGTTCCAGGGAGCAGGAATTAAACACTGGGCTAAAATCTTGATGAAAATGTATTTTTATTATTTTTTTTTAAATAAATGTTCTTATTTTAAGAAGAACAAAACCAAAGATTTGAACTAAGAAATAAAAATAGGAGTGCAAACTTAAATTAAGAAACCGGTTGTTGAGTTTACGAAAAGGATTTCTTTTTTTGTTTGTTTGTTTCTTTGTTGGGCGTAGACCTGTGGATACACCCCACATGATCTTTCATCCTTCTGCATTTATAGCACTAACCCTACAACGGTCAGAAGTGATGGAAGGGTTTTTTGTTTCAATTGGAAATTTTCACAATTCTTCAGTGCCATAGACGGCGGAATAAAAAGAGAAAAAGAGGCCGACAAACACAGGACGCTGGAATTGGAACCTAGGTGCCGACATAGCAACCATGTGGGAGACCGCCGTCTAATCCACTAGACCATGCCTGCACGGCTCACAGAAACGTTTTCTGTATATTTTTAACAAGATGAACATTTACCGTAAATTATTTAATTTTTAACGAATCTTCATACCAGTGTTAAATCTTTTGAAGTTAATTATCAATGCTTAAGATGTTGAAATTTAACATTAAACATTAATAAATAAGTAAATTGAAGTTAGTATAAAGGTATTTACCTGGGTCTGCGTTTGAAATGTCGATATATTTAAAAAAAAATAAAATAAGACTAATTACAATGGAAAAATAATATTAAATGTGTTAAACGTAATACAAAAATGATAATTTTATTAATCCACACTTTCTTGAAATGACTGTTGTATTACCATAAGTTTTTATAACTATTACTTGACAAAATTTTGGGAAAAATGTTTTATTTTTATTCATTTATTTCTGTGACAGTGCAACGGGAAGATAAATTTTAAATAGCTGTTATCACATAGAAAGTACAATTTTCATCAATGTTTATTTAGCCATGCTATTTTCAATTTAAAAATTAAGTTGTTTAAGCAAGTAAAAGGCTTTCCAATTGGTAGTCGTATATCAGGAACGCTGTGTAATTTCTATATATGTGAATTGGCTGGAGTATAACAACATTTTAAAATGGAACAAAACTCATTAAAAATATTCAAGATTGTCTTCCTTTCTTTTACAAAACAACGATATTATGGAAACAACAGGAGTTATATATAAATTACAATGTAGAACCTGTAATGGAATCTATTTTGGGAACACCGGTAGAAAACTAAGGTGGAAAACTAAGCATAAGTAGCTTGTATAATAAGAAGCTTTAAATGCTTCAGCAAACAGAAACTCACTGATGTTAGCCAAATAGTATTAGATAAATTCATAAAAAATTGTAAAGACATTAAAAAATTTCAATAATATTTTAATTTATTGTCAAAATATTCCGCTCATTCGTTATACTACAATATATGATATTCTGTTCATGACTACTTATTGTTTATATTGTTAATATTCGGTTCATGACTACTTTGTTTTGATGAAGATCATTTAATAACATTGTCAATAATGTTTTTTTAATTGAAAATGTATATGATCAATGTTTAACTTGTATGATTCTGCATTATCTCTATTGGACAAACCGTATATGATACAATATTGTTAATATTCCGATCAGAATATTGTTAATATTCTGATCAAAATTTTGTTTATAAAGAACATTCTCTGTGTAAGCCTGAAGAAGCAGATAAGTTATCTGCGAAATAGAGCGGTATTTATGAAAGATCAAGATGTTGTGGTTTTATTTATAATATTTATCATTACTAGAATCATGTTTCAATTAAATGTTTTTTGCTAATTTTTTTTTTTTTTTTTTTACCAAATCTTATCCAAAGAAAGTAAACAATCGATTGTTTGTCTGATGTTGAATATTCATCAGCGGAAAGGATGTTTCAGATGAATGTCAAGAGTTGGAGAAGGAATTAAACTTATTAATTAAATTTAAGTTATTTGAAATAACTTTTATCTTACTGTCAGTTTCTACTACAACCTGATCAAAGGTACAATACCCTCCGGTCAAAGGTACAACACCTAGTTGTATCTTTGGTCACAAGGTATAGTTTTTTTGTAAATTTAAAAAAAAAATACTTATTCTCAAAGTATAATATATAAAACACATGCGGTTGATGGCAAGATGCGTGAAGATCACATGTATCCATTCAGGTAAGGATTTACTTGAGTACAAAAAATTGGAAATTCATTTAGTGAAAACTGGTCAAAGGTACAACACATTCCCCTACATATCTTCTTATTGTCAAGTTTATATTTTAAGAAAGTGATAATGTTCAGATGCTTTGCAAAAGAAATAAAAGTTTTCATCCATTTCAAAGATAAAGTGTATCGATTATATCGCAATTTCTAGTTTCAAAACAACTAAATATCATGCATAGTTATGAGAAATAAATTTTACTCCAATTTCGCTGAACTACAAGTGAAGTGAAAATATTATGGAAATATTTAAAATAGAAACTGAAAGACAAAATTCATACTTACAGCCTTGGAATTGAAAAAAGAAATGAAGGAGAAAATTGAATATTTAATTTGTAGTAACTTTCTTTATAATGAAACTTGGAAAACAAAGTTTAGAACCTTATTTCTGTGTGATAATTTGTACCGAAAACAGCAAAGAAAAAAAATAATTAAAATTTTAATCTTAATATCGATTTATATTAATTTCTATTGTTATAGTGTGATCAATTCTGGAAATAATTGTATAAAAAAACAGCTTAAAATACAAGAACAATCTATTAATTGCCACTACCACCTAAACTATAGAAATGTTTTACATGTTTGTTTTAATGTAATATATAGTTATGTTATCTTATGTTAAATTATGTTATGTTATGTTATGTTATATAGGAAATGTAGGTGGGAGAGAAGCCAAGCTCTGTGACCGCAGGTCTATTGTACAATCCCACGGAAAGAAGGACAGATGGAAAGAAAGAATGAGAAACTATGGTGGGAAAAATATAGCGAAACTGGAGAACCCCGAGAAAACCCGCCTAGCGCGGATAATTCACCAACACGAATCCCACATGAGAACAATATGTAATTACTAAAGTTTTTTCATGTGGGCCCTGTAGCCAATACCTAACGTGTTGGCTGGTGGTACTGAATTCAATTCCCAGCATAGTTCGAGGATGTACCATTCTGAATTCTCTTCCGAATTCTCTTCCAGTTCATAAGATTTACCCACCTCTTTGAAAAATAACATCGGATTACGTTTCTTGGAGTCAAAGTTGGGAGAGCGTAGGCCAGAGAATCCGATCTCAACCTAGTCCCGGTAAAGTTTAACTTTTTGACTACGTAATAATTTATTTGTTCCATTTCACTAATTTATAGAAATGAATGAATGGTATTTCTGTTCGATGAATTTGTTAATAATTGACAAAGTGATATTTATTCAATATTTCAGTGCATAATTTATTGTTTACACTGCATATGATTATCATTTGTGTCAATTGTTAAAACGCAGGTATAGAGACACTATATAGAAGACAAAGACAAAAGTGAACACTATTGTTATGCATTGAATTCATAGAATACGGCGAAGACAATAAAAGTCAAACGACCGGCATATATGTTTCTACTGTGCTGTACTGGATTAAGCCTATGTATTGTTGATCAGCGTGTGTGGGTACGTTTGACCGAAGAGTGGTTACGGTGGAAAATGCAACTTTATAATTATTCACGAAATAATCATATCGATGCGCTAGTAAAATTTGGGGAGTCTAGACGAAATGGAATTGCTACCTGTACTCTGAATGCTGATAGGTAACCTAGAAGATATCATTCGTCTCGAAAATATTAGAATAGGGAGGAACAGAAATTGAGTGAAGAGCCGAATGAACCACTGGAACAGTTTATTATTTCTGAAGACATGGAAATCGACATTGTGTCTTACACCACACTAAATCCTACAACATCAATATGAGAAATTGCTAGCGTTACATCTGAAATTCAACAAAACATTTGGAGAATTTTAGGAAACATGGATTCGTTTCTACAAATATGAGTTCCGCACTGTTGCATCAACACAAAACACGTATGAAAAAGACCTGGACAGACATTTGCAATTTCTCAATTAGATATTGGACAATAACGCAAATAATAATAATTTTTCCTTCCACATTTTATATGTAGACGAAACACGATTTGCAAATGACAGCATGATCAATCGAAACATTGTGATCTCTTTGGCGCTTTACCCAGTACTCGTAGCGGCATGCATATGTTGTCCAACATGTCCCGGAAGAGTGGTTGTTCTATTCCCCTACGAGTCATACTGTGATAGTTATACTGTATGGGCCATACTCTACTTTTCTGTCTATATTGGTCTCTGATTCCTAGAAACTTGTGTTATGATGTAATCATTTGATTGACAAATTAAAAAAAAAATACCGAAGATTCCTAGATTAAAACCCCGTCTCTACTCTAACCAATCCCTCTTAGCAAAATAAAAAATAATTCGTTTCGAACATATCTACAAGCTTCAATTGGCCTATTGAATTTACTTAAAACCGAGTAAATAAAAAAAAACCTATGTCCTCGAATTCGCATTCTTATTAAACTAGACCCATTCTTATTCTTCTACTAATAAAAGCAAGATCTAACTGTCAAACAAGAGCAGTCAGTTATTCAGCTCCTCGGCATTGAAATCAAATTCCAAAGGGAAATGCTATCTGGTCTTTTCTGGCACAATTTAAAAGAAACTTAAACAGCACTTATCTACTCCACTCAATTCTAATAAATCCTAATAGATATACAAATCCTCTTCAGTACCTATGTAAGATTTGGTCCATATCGTTGGTTGAGACTGCTTGACGTGGAAAAAGGGCGAAGTCTGCAATAATTACCTAATACAATTGGAACCTTGACACATCTCCCTCCCCTAATTTAATCACCTTCAATCTTTTGAATAATTTTCAAGTATGGGTTATTAGGTCACTTTTGTCTTTAAAATACAGTGTTTCTGGGAGCAAGAATTAAACAGTGGGCTAAAATCTTCATGAAAATATATTTTTATTATTTTATTTTCTTATTTTTTTTTTTTTTTAGTATTTCAAAATAACTAAAATTTTTTTTTAGCTTTTTTTTAAGTAAATGTTCTTATTTTAAGAAGAACAAAAACAAAGATTTGGACTAAGGAATATAAATAGGGGAGCAAACTTTCATCAAGAAACCGGTTGTTGAGTTCACGAAAAGGTTTTGTTTTTTTCTTTATTGGGCGAAGCCGGTGGACGCACCCCACGTGATCTTTCATCCTTCTGGAATTATCGCACTAAACCTACAACGGTCAGAAAGTGATGAAAGGATTTTTTGTTTCAATTGGAAATTTTCACAATTCTTCAGTGCCATAGATGGAAGAATAAAAAGAGAAAAAGAGGCCGACAAACTCAAGACACCGGGATTGGAACCTAGGTGCCGATGTATCAGCCATGTGGGAGACCGCCGTCTAATCTACTAGACCACGTGTGCAGGGCTCACAAAAACGTTTTCTGTATATTTTAAAGAACATGAACATTTAATGTCAATTATTTATTTTTTAACGAACTATCATATCAATATTAAAGCTTTTAAAGTTAATTATCAAAGCTTCAGATGTTGAAATTTAACATTAAACATTATTAAATAAGTAAATTGAAATTAATATAAAAATATTTACCTAGGTCTGCGTTTAAAAAGTCGATGTATTTAAAAAAAATAAGACTAATTACAATTGGAAAATAACATTAAATGTGCTAAAAATAATAATTTTATTAATCACTACTTTCTTGAAATGAGTATTGATTACCATAAGTTCATAAAAGAATACTTTAAATTTACAATTTTTGTAAATATTACTTGACAAAATTTTGGGAAAAATATTCCATTTTTATTCATTTATTTCTGTAACAGTGCATTTGACTAATGCATAAATTTTAAATAGCTGTTATCACATATAAATTACAATTTTCATCAATGTTTCTTTATCCATGCTATTTTCAATTTAAAGATAATTTGTTTAAGCAAAGTAAAAGCCTTTCCAATTGGAAGTCGCACATCAGGAACGCTGTGTAACGTATAAGTGGATTGGCTGGAGTATGACAAAGTTTCAAAATGGAACAAAGCTCAATAACAATATATAAGATAGGAGGAAGATATATTAGTATTATGTAAATGTATAAAAATAGACAGTTTACAAAATTTTCCAAATATGCAAATTCTGTAGAAGACAATTCAAATTCACAAAAGAAGAAGAAATTATTGGAAAATTATCTTTTTTTGGATATACTATTAGTAAATGATAATAATAATATAACCAATGAACACTATGAAAGAATATCAAAAGTAATTATGTTATGAATTTTTTTTTCTGGGCACAGTAGACACACAAAAAGAGTTATGTTAAAATTATGTTAAAAGAATAGTAGATAATATAGAAAATTAGAAATTATGGACAAGTAAAATTAACACACTGAAAAAACATTCGAGATGAATAAATACCCCACAAATTTTGTAAATAAGATAATAAGTAGATTCTTTAAAGTATGGTTACAGAAAAAGACAGTACCATTACGGATTTAGGTAAGTAATCAGTAAGTAAAGACAACAATATTTGCTTGGTATGCTATAGAGCTAACAACTGCAGGAAATAACATGAATACTATGGGGTTTGTTTCAGATTTAAAGATTGTGATAAGATCTATCTGATAAGAACGGATATTAGAACACGTAATTCAGGAATGATAGAGCCAAACTATGAGATTGGGCTGATCATTGTAGGGAATTGAAGCATTATCCTGACCCAAAAGTAGAAACCTTATATCACAGACCAGATGATAAAGAAAGAATAATGAAAGCATCTTTTATAAGTAATCAATTTTCATTTATTAATAAAGATAAATTTTTAAAAGTCTGCGACATAACATTTGGATGATTCAAAACTTATTTTTAAAATAAAGAACGATTTTTGTCGTGTAAATTTGGTGTACATTACAAATTGAATATGAATTGTCTGTAAATAAACTGCTCACAAAATTTCGGGGATAATTGCGAAATGAATATAATACTTTCAAAAAACAGAAGCATTGGAGTTTATATATTAAAGAATATCGTCTGAGAAGCAGATGTCACGAAAATGAAAGTTGTCTGAATAAGCAAATGTGATCCAAAACGTAAATTTGCATGTTTGCCCACAATACTGTATAGTGAGGCTGGCGCTGATGGGTTATCTCCACTGTCCGGGATCAACGTCAAGTGGCAGAATAGTTGAGCATCACCTGAAAATGCCCCTGCAACGTAATTTACCGGAATGTGAAGCATGGAGAGTTGTAGGGCGTGTTGAAGTTGGCCAAACATTGATAAAAGAGGCACCAGCAGTTGGGACCTCAGGAAGCGTGAGGCTCTGAAATCGCTTCAGCCAGACTGGCACAGTACGAAGCATACAAGGAAAGGGCAACCCACTTGACACCACTGCAAGAGATGATCACTACTTGATGGGAATAGCATGAAGGAACCAGCGAAGCAAAGCGACTGAGCTGCGGTGACAGTGTCTTGATGATATTAGACAACGTCTGTTTGCTCAGACCGTGCGAAATCGACACTGTATACCAGGCGACCAATCATATACATTTTATGATTCTGCCTACACCATGACCATCGTCGTGCCTTGATCGGGCGTGAAAGTCTGGCCTTGATCGTGCAAGAAAGACATTCCCTTGGTGTAGGTGGAATCATGGCTGGGCCGATATCAGCATTAGTGGTCGTACCGATCACCATGTTGTGAGAAATGGAACGGTGAAAGGTGTAAGATATCAGGATGAAATTCTACAGCCTATGCTGGAGCAGTTTGGATCAAGTTTCTGTTCACGGACGATCTTGCGCACCCCCACCGTGCGCATCTCGTCAACAACATGCTGGAATCTAGCGCATTGACTGGCCTTCCCGTTCTCCAGACCTGAACTCCATCGAACACACTTGGAAGCCCTACGAAGACGTGTTGCCAGGCACCAATCATCTCCCATAACACTTCCTCAGCGGGAAGATGTCCTGGAGCGCGAGTGGCCACGTATCCCACAGGAACTGCAGGACAATTTGATCCTCTCCATTCCTCATCGCTGTCAGTGTGTTGTAGCCGTCTCAGATGACCATACATTCTCCTGAACAATCACTGTTTGTCCTGCATTTTTCATATTTGACGTGAGAATGTTAACCTCCGTCAATGTGACACATCGTGCTGAATCCTGATGGATTCTGAATATTTCAATATTCAGACAACTTCCATTTTCGTGTCATTTTCTTTTCTGATGATGTTTTTTAATAAATAATGGAGATTATGTCTCTGTTTTTAGAGTGCATTATATTCATTTTGCAATATCCATTATATTTTGTGAGGAGTGTAGTATAAGAATTGAAATTCTGTATTGTAAACATGGACAATTCATTTATTGTTGATATATATTGTACTGTAAACGGATGGTCCATATATTATTTGTTTGTATGAGTTGTATTATTAATTTTTGAAATGAATCATAACGACTTCGGTTGAGGAAAAAGAAAGAGATTTCTTGTCCTCAATTTAACCTGAAGACGTTTTCTATTGAAGAAACCGAAATAAAGTGATTACAGAAGGGATTTTAAGAAGGCATTTTGATTGTATTAGACAGTATTAAAAGTGTTTAAATTAAGCTGTTAGTGAAGTGTCGATTCACTAAATAAAAATAAAATAAGACTGATTATTATTGAAAAATAACCGTAAATCTGTTGAACGTAATGTAAAAATGATATAACTAGACATAAATATCGAAAAAAAAATCGTTAATTTGAAAAATTTTAGAATACCGAAATTTTACTTCCCTACTTGATTTACATATCTTCTTATTGTCAAGTTTATATTTTCAGAAAGTGATAATGTTCAGATAATTTTTAAAAGAAATGTAAGTTTTCATCAATTTCAAAGATCATTGGTATCGATTACATTGTAATTTCTTGCAAAAAACTAAATATGCGTAGTTATGAGAAATAAATTTTACTCCAATTTCATTGTAGTACAGATCAAGAGAAAATATTATGGAAATATTTAAAGTAAAAACTGAAATACAAAATTCATACTTACAGCCTTGGCATTGAAAAAAAAATGAAGAATAAAATTCAATTTTTACTTAGAAATAACTTTTTTTATAATAAAACTAATTTAAATTTTATTTCTAAATATCGACTTACATTAATTTTTATTCTTATAATGTGATCATTTCTCCAAATTATTGTACAGAAAACAGCTTAAATACACGAACAATCTATTAATTTACACTAACAACTACGTTTTCATATACTATATAGTTACTAATTTATAGTATGGTAACTAATATATAGTTTATTCTTGAGGGCCCTGAAGCCAATAACTAACGGGCATGACTGTTAACTGATGGTACTGAATTCTTCCCATTCAGTTCCTAAAATTTACCACTTCTTTGTAATATAATATCGGATTACTTTTCTATGGGCTAACGTTGGGCGAGCGTAGGGCAGGGAATTCGACCTTAACTTAGTCCCGGTAAAGTTTTACAGTTTGAGAACGTATTAATTTATTTGCTGCCATTTCACTAATTTATAGAAAATAATAAATGATATTTGTGATTGATGAAACTTGTTTATAATTATCATGTGGGTCAATTGTTAAAATACATGTACGTAGACACTATACAGAAGAAAAAGACAAAAGTGTGTACTGTTGTTGCGCTTCGAAGTCATAGAATACGGCGAAAAGAATAAAAATAAAGCCGTATTTGTATACAAGGTGTAACAGAATTCTGGTAAGCGTCAAATATGTTATTTATATATCCTTGCAGTGTAATGCAATTTGGCACTTTAATGATATAAAATTATACAGAAAGAACTGTATTTCCTTTTGAATTATCCTTTCCGGTTTAAACGGAAATGACATCAAGTTTGGAATTTTCTTTGGAATACGCTGTGAATTTAGACATATTTATATTCTACTCGAAATTTGGAATTTCATAACATAGATATCACTTGCAGGTCTTTCGTTCGAACGTGTTATATATAATGAATATTTGAAAACACATAATTGACGTCAAATGACTTTGCGAAACTACCGGCATGTGTGATTCTACTGTATTATATTGTAATAAGTCTTCGTATTCTTAGTGAGTGAGATGTTTGTGTATAAATTGACAGAATTATGGTTATGGTGGAAACTCGAACTTTACAAATATACGCGAAACGAGCAAATCGATACGCTATTAATATTTGAGGAGTGTAGACGAAATGGAATTGCTGCCTTTGCCCTGTACGATGAAAGGTACCCTGGAATATCATCCGTCTCGAAATTACTTTCATAGAATGGAAGAGAAATTGCATGATGAGCAGAATAAATCACGGGAACAGTTTATTATTTCTGAAGACATGGAAATCGATATTTTGGTTTACACAACAGTAAATCCTTCAACATCAACAAGAGAAATTGCTAGCTTACACCTGAAAGTCAACAATGCATTTGGAGAATTTAAAAAAAAAAACATGGATTCGTTTCTACAAGTATCAGTTACATCAACACTTGTATGAAAATGACCTCGACAGACGTTTACAATTTCTTAATGGGATGTTGGACAATCACGCAAATAATAATAATTTTCCATTCCATATTTTATTGCTAGATGAAACACGATTTACAAATAACGGCGTCCTCAACAGAAACAACATTCGTTATAGGGTCCAACAGAATCCAAGGTTGATTCTTGAAGGAAATTTTCAAGAAAGGTTTGGGTTCAATTGGTGCATGAGTATTTTGTGCAATCGAATAATAGGTCCGATATTGTTTGAAGAACAACTGAACGGGAAATGATATTTTGTTTCCTCGAAATAAAGTTGGAAGAGGCATTAGATGAATTGCCATTGAATCAATGACAACAGAGATACTACCAACATGATGGTGCACCATCCCACAACTCCAGGATCGTTGCCCAATATTTACAGAATGGATTTGGCGATGAATGGAATAAACAGACCATTACTGTTGCCATCTAGATTCTAAGACCTAACGGAATTAGACTTTTTCATTTTCCCTTACTTGAAAATTTTATTCGAGACTACCTACAACATTAGCTGATCTACAGAATAGAGTATGTGCAACGATAGCTAGTATAACTTCTCAACAGTTGAATAACGTTATGTGGGAAGGAATTGAACTAGTCCAATTACGCAAGAAACCCCTGGGTGGACACTTTGAGGAACTTACATGAGCCAATGTATTTCTTTTCTACGTTCGAAGCTGTCACTACAGTGAATAGTTGTTGTAGTTCTTTATTTTCATTCAATAAAGTACAGGAATTGATAGCCATGATTGTTTTTCCAGAGTCCTCATACATAAAACATTCGAAATAGACATGAGCAAGTGATAGATTGATGAATTCCAAATTTCTAGTAGAATTTAAATATGTTACATTTAAGATTGTATTCAGAAGGGAATACAATGTTTTCCATATTCTCCAAAGTATTATTCTGTCAAATTGCATTACACTATACGGATACATAAAAAAAGGTATTTGAGATACACCACAAACCTATTGTACCCGAGGCCGTCTTTCTATTCATCACGTAAGGCATCGAATTGAGAATAATATTTAAAGTTATATTGTAATGGTGTTTGTGGGAGATTTTTTGGAGCAAAGAAACAAACTGGTCAAGTTTTAGAACGGAACTGAATAAATTTAATTAACGGAAAACATTGGTTTTTGTAGAATGTAGAAAGTTTCAGTTCAATTGATCAATAATCAAAAATATACAAAATGATTGGACAAGAACGTAATGAATTTAAATTAATGAACTGCAAACGGCTTCAACGGAAAAGAATTTAAAAAAAAAGCGGAATAACTAGGAATTAAAAAGTAAATAATTTAAAATAAATAATTGTAAAGATTAAATTGAATAAAATATCAATATAAATACAAATAAAGTGATTTCTAAATTTTTTTTATATATATGCTGTTATAATTTTCCTACCGTCAAGAATTTTGTTCTAAAAAAAAAAGTTATATTTATAATCTATATTCCTTCCTTTCATCAACTTTGGCCAACTAAGGACCACGGGCTAGCGCTATTTGACTACGTCAGGGTGAGTCTAGGAAATTCCAGAACGGGGACGAGATTCACAGCCCGAATCTATATTAATATATAAAATCTTTCTTTTCCGATTGTCCCACGCAATTCAACAATTGAAAAAACATTGTTACCATTGTCCTCTGCAGTTCAAGAATGGCCAAGGGTGTCCCTGGGTAATCGTCGGTGGAATTGTTGTGTGCCTGAATAATTGTTGCGTGGTAGTCGATTAAAGCTTAAAATGAATAAAATGCAGATATATATTGTAACGGTACAATGGGAAGGTAATATTTTGGGTATCGTTTGATGTTTGTTGGGCGCCAACCGATAATTCGTTCGGTAGAGTTCCTTACTACCCCCTCCAAACTCGTTACACCCCGAGGCAATTAGCTCAGTAATCTCGTGGAGTAGGGGTCCACAGTTCCCGTCCACATATAAAGAGGCGAAAACACTTCCACTGCACCAATAAACTTAACAATTTTATTCAACACTAGAAAATAACATATTCCTTGGTCTGAAGGCAATAACTTATGGGCGAAGCTTATGGCTTATTATTTCAACTGAACTGAAATTAACTAAATAACTGAACCACCAATAAAATTAACTTCACTTAAATTTAACACTGTTCCTTGTGAGTCGCACTGCACTAACGGTTACGTAACACTAATTTGGGTTAAGTAGCTTACTAAATTTCGTAGCACTAATTTCTAACGGTTGCATCACTTATAGGTTGCGTAACACTAATGACTTCATAAACGGAAGGGTTTACTCACTGGCACTGAAATCCCGCATGGGTGTACACATGCGTTTAAACACACACACATATAATTTATAAGATTTTTCTTTTGTAAATTCAATCAATCAATCACGGCCTTTCACTCGATTCCGAGCCTTGGCGACCTGATGGATGAACGATCTATAGGAAGAACGATTACGTGCAAGTTCACAAAGATCGGCCAGGGTCATTTCTGTCGTAGTTGTAATAGTGTCAAGCCATCTGGTTGCTGGTCTTCCTCTTCGTCTAGAGCCTTCTGTTTTTCCCAACATAATGTCCTTCTCTAAAGATCTATCACGTCTAATAATATGTCCAAAGTAGGCAAGACGTAATTTGGTGATCCTAGAACCGAGTGAGTGTTTGTAAATTACTTTAAGCTTAATTTGTGAGAAATTCCATTCACAAATAAACTGTGGGGTTTAAGTTTATCCAGGCTGCCTATCTATCTGTAATAACTGGAGTTTAACACACACTATGCTGACAATATGGGCCGAGTCTTAAAATAGCTCCGGTCACCAGGTCGAGCGAGAAATGCGGCTGCAAAACTGTCGTACACAGCTCGAGTATTTTTTGACCGCAGGAGCGAAGTGACGAAACAGCAAGACAGAGATTCTCTGTCCGCATGACGTTAAATAAACTCAACTGAACCGCCGATACTACGTCACTGATTCACTGACCTATCAGATCGCATAATCACCTATCTATCCTAATAAGGAAGATTACGTCATCTGAGGTGATAGGGTCAATTTAGCCAATAAAATGCAAAATCACCAAACAATTCCAAATATGGAATGATGACTCATGGAAAATTTCCAAGAAGTAATTCTTCGAACTGACTCAATTCACAGCAAAAGAAATATAATTCTTATTTTAAAATTAAATCCTTAATTAAATCTAATCCAAGCTAAATTAAGCTTAAATCCTTAAATATCTTAAAACTGATCTAAATTCCTAAATCTATCATATCAAATTTCAACATTTTAAAATTTAAAGATTTTCTTTCTAAAATTCCTAAAATCCTGACTTTAACTAAATTAAAGTCTAAAATCAAAATAAAATTACTAATAATGACTAAAAACTAACGCTAACGAAATCTTTCCGCCATTAGCTTTATAAAACAATGATTCGAAAATTATTTTTCTTAGTTGATATTTCTTTGACATTTGTAAATACGATATTAAAATTCTAATATTTCGATTAATACAATAATAGACATATGTGAGTGTTGTCACAATATACAGATAAATACAAATAATGTGTTTTCTAAAAATATTTTACGTATAGTTGTTAGAATTTTCCCACCGTCAAGAATTTTTTTCCTCAAAAAAAATCACTGTATTAATAATCTATGTTCCTTCCTGTGATTAACTTTGGCCAACTAGGGACCACGGGCTAGCCCAATCTAGGACTACATCAGGGCGAAGCTAGAAAATTCCAGAAGCGGGACGAGATTCCCGAATCTATAATACTATTTAAAATCTTTCTTTTCCGATTGTCCCACGTAGTTCAACAATTGAAAAAACATTGTTACCGTTGTCCACCACGATTGGGTAATTGTCGGTGGAATTGTTGTGTGCCTGGGAATTGTTGCATGGAAGTTCTCAAAAGCAAACGGCGCAATTGTTGGGATGGTTGATTCTTGCCAGGAAGTCGACAGATTCACAATGAGCATGGGTTAAACTTCAAAATTGTTTGTTTTGGCACAAATGTTTTATTCTCTCGGCGCGCGCTATCAAATGATGAGTTCATGCAAAAACGAATATAATAGAATAATAAAATATTACTAAAGATTTTTGTTGAAAAGTTATTATTATTTATCAGCAGAGTAAGAATTTCTTTTATAACTATCGTTTAATAGAATGTAATTCCTTTTGGCTGTGAACAATAGTCCTATCTCGATTAAAAATAAAGTTCAATCTTATTTCATCTTCTAAAGAGTATATGTAATGAAGATATCAAGACTCGTGAATTCTTTGTAGCACATTTATTCACATATATATAAACAGCAGTAACAAACTGAATGATCTAATAATTTCATTCGATAGTCAATATACATTCAAGACTTAATACTTCTCAAATAATTCTATTTAAAGTTCACTGAAAATATTCTTTCTTTCAGTATTGAAAAATGTTCTTTCAACAACCCTTTAAGTTTGTGGAAATGATCTGCATTTAAACACTTCTCGAATAGTTCTATAGAATATATATATATAGTTCACTTAAGTAAAATTCTTTTATCTCTAAAAGAATAAGTTCTTCGTGCCGTTGCAACCCAAAGTAGATTCGAATCAATATTCTATTAATGTTCTCTTATCATGTTTTAATTCTATATAAATTATTTACTTCCTTCGATTCTTTATGGAGTCGTTCTCTTGAATAGCCTACGAATACTTTAACATTCGATTCCGATCTTTTAATGTTCCATTAAGTGAATCTGTGCATTACCATTGATATTACAAAAGACGGTCCTTGAATTCTTGATTATAATCTCCGATTAAAACTGACGGCTCAATGGAAAATAATAAATAAAGTTCCTACTCACAATACTGCTGAACTCTTGCAGACACTAAAATGACAGTTCCATACTGATATGAAGAAGTCTTCACTTTCGAATAGGCCATTCTCCTAGTCGTTGACGTTGAGGCTTGTTATTCTTTGGCTTATCCAGTGTCCTTTGTGAATTATGAACGTTCTTTCATACAACCGTTCATTTCTTGTGGATTAACCCTAGCTGGCATTCCGCTATTACATCGATGGAGACTACAAAAAAAATAACTTCTTTACCTTTACATCTAAAGCGGAAAGCGTATCCTTAACAGTTTGTTTTTCTATATCCACCGTGCACGAAACTTCGATATTCGCTTGTTCTTGGTAACAAGGATCTTCATCATACACTGGTATTCTTGAATCATTGCATATTTATTATTAATCCTATAATGATGAACAACTTCTACCGAGCAAACATCTCATTTAATTATATTTCCCATTTTTATCTTTAAACGTTAAAACAAAAACAATGAATGACAACAAAAAATCGCAAATTGATTTTCTCACGTCTTATTATTTCACATTTGATTTGACTTAAGTTCACTAAGTCAAATAAATAAATAACATTTTATTTTACTAAATGTGAAAAACACTTCTATTTTAGTAATATAAAGATATTATCAACTAATTCATCAAATAACATCAAACTGAACATGGAATCGATTCCCGGACCTTCAAGGATGATGCTGAAAGAAGCACCCATAAGACATAGCATCGAAATGGACAAGAAGAGAATGAGGAAGTTAGGTGAAAGAAGAGTCAAAGGTTTTGACAGGAAACGTTTGAAAAGATCCCAACACACAGATTTGCATTTCATTTTAGAAATATATTAGTTTAGCCTAACAGAAAGTAATCCATTAATTTTAGCCTTAATAGCCTAATAATTTCAATGTGAATGTTCATTGTTTAAGCTTCTCTCCGTCCACAAAAAGGAATAAAATATCACATTGTATCGCCATAACAGCTTGAAATCGATTCTTCTTGGAGAATCTTATCAGGAGAAGACGGGGGGGGGGGGGGCTATTCCCATACAAAAATAAAAAAAAAATCCATTAATAACAAAGAAACTGATCAAAAATATAGAAGGTAAATAGTAACACTGCAAAAAAACAGAACTGTTTTAAATAATCAAGGAATGTTTGGGTAATACCCGATATCTTATTTCTAGATCATAGGTAAACATTAAATGTTTATTGCCAACTTTCATCAAAAAACTCATTTTTCTGTCCAAAATTTCTTTAAATAAGTATCATACATTTATCAAAATATCTAGAATACTTTTTCATTTACAGCTTTCGTAAACATTTGTAATTATTTTATATAAATATTAAAAAAAAAGTGTAATCTGGAAATTTTGTAATAACGAAATTCTTTTTCCCTAATTGAATTATATATATTCGTATTGACAAGTTCATATTTTGAAAAAGTGGTAATGTTCAGTTACTTTAAGAAATAAATATTAGTTTTTATCAATTTCAAACGTAAATGGTGTCGATTGGTTCGTAATTTCTAGTTTGTAAGCAACTAAATATCATGCCTATTTATAAGAAATAATTTGTACTGCAATTTCACTGCAGAATGAATAAATGAATTACAGGTGAAGTTAAAAGATTATGTAAATATTTACAATAAAAACTTAAATAAAAAATTCATACTTACAGCCTTGGCATTGAAAAAAATTAATGAAAAAATTTAATATTTAATTCGAAGTAACTTTTTTTATAATAAAACTTGGGAAACAAACTTTAGAAGCCTACTTTTGTCAGATAATTTATAACGAAAACAGCAAAGAAAACAAAAAAAAACAAAAAACAATATAAACTTTATTTCTAAATTTCGATATATATTTCTTTTTATTGTTAACCATCACATTCCAAAGTCAACTTCATGTTCCCTGATTAATTTTACTAATCCAAAATTTCTTGAAGTAACTATCATATCATATATTTACAAAAATACCCATAATACTTAAAAAGTTACAGCTTTCGTAAAAATTTGTAATTATTTGACGTAATTATTGGAAAAATCTGAAATTTTAGAATAATAGAATTCTAGTTCCCTAGTTGAATTATATCTAGGTTTCATAGTAGGATTATTGGTTCAACTGCAGTATACGGTAATCGAAACTGAAACTAAGAAAACGCGTACGAACCCTAAGGCACATTTTCAACCAAATACAGTTAGAATTAGGTTAGCTCAAATTAACTCCCATAAGGCACATTTGCATTAGGTTAGGTTAGATTAGGTTCGCTTAGCTGCAGGATGTATGTCTTGGAAAATAACCCCGCGAATTCCACCCATTGCAATTTCAACGATAACTCATGTCCGCCATTTCCGTTTACCGTAAAATGCAGTTTTACCGGATTATTATATGGCTTCTGAATATGATTGAAAGTTAGAAAAAAAACCACACATTCCGAAGTCATCTTCATATTCCCTGTTATTTAATTGGGCGATCACGTTACTGACAGTCCTTTCTATGTTATTGATATTCGGAACGAATGTTAATCAGAATTAAAATACCAATCCAAATGTGATCATTATGTCTCCCGTTTATTTGATATTTTCGAGTTGTTGCATACAATCTTTCCTGTAGGGTACAAAAACAATTTCTGTCATGTGATCGAAAATATGATTTGTAACAAGTTATAACTTCGTTTATAATAAAAGCTATTTTTATTTACTGAAGAGCAACTCAGTTTGATACTTTACTTGTTTTGAATTCTGAAGAAAACAAATTGAACCAAGATTTAATAAGGTTTTTAAGTACAAAACTATCCGTCCATTTGCTTTTTCAAAAAATTTTTTCCCAATGCTACACAACATTTTAAATTTTCAAATGCCTTTCTCTAGACGAAATCAAAGACGAGCTTTTCAAATGTGGAGTTCAAAGTTTGTACAACTTTCTGCTAGCTGGAACAATCTGCAACTTTCGGAAATAAGCGTCCGAAATTCCCTCTAAAATTCGAATTCGAAAGATTTGTTTTTTCATAAAAAAAACATTACGTTGTCGTATTTTCAGGTGTCGGAATCATAATTTTATCTTCTATAATTTTTGAGAAAAGCTTTTTTGAAAAAAAACCCAAAAAACCCTCCATGTTTTTGGTTTTTACGCAATAAATCCTAAGCGCATGCGACTTTTTTGCGAAATATGGCTTATTACTACACTTCACAATAGAAGGGTTGCTCGGCTGAAATCTTGATAGAATTTTTTTTTCTATTTTCATTTTTTTTTTATTTTTATTTTTTTTAAAAAAAACTTAGTAATATTCGCTCGGTATTGAAACCTGGTGTGTTTACAGTGACTACTCTCAACTGATGATCACCAATATAGAGAGAAACAACTTTTTCAAACATGGTCTCTCCCTCTTAAAGTAACATTCCTTTTTAATTTTTTAAAATTTATTCTACTTAATTAAAAAGCAACAAAGATCAGAATTCTAACTGAGGGATATAAACACAGAAAGGGGAGGGGGAGGGGGGGCAAACTTTCATCAAGAAACTGTTGATATGTTCACAAAAAAGTTTTTAGTATATTTTTAGCAAGAGGACCATTTAATGTCATTCATGTATTTCTTTTAAAGAACCTTCATACAAAAACATTTGAAGTTAACTATCAGTGCTTCAGATGTTGAAATTTATCAGCAAACATTAAATAATAAGTAATTGAAAGTAAGTATAAAAATGTTTACCGGCTGTGGTTGTAATGTCGATTTATTAAAAAAAAAAATAAGACCCATTACAATTGGAAAATAATCGTAAATGTGGTAAACCTAATATAAAAATATTATTTTTAATAATCTAAAATTTCTTGAAATAAGTATCGCATTATCATAAATTTATAAAAATATCAGAACACTTTTGGATTTACAGCTTTCATAAACATTTGTGATTACTTGGCTGAAATATTAGGAAAAAAAATTAATCTGGAAATTTTATAATATTGAAATTCTATTTGCCTAGCTAAGCTAGGTATCCTGTTATTCACATCTTTATACACTATATTAGGAAAGTGATAATGTTCAGATGCTTGGCAAAAGAAATATAATTTTTCATCAATTATAAACATCAATGGTATCGTTTAATGTTTTAATATTTTGTTTGCAAGCAACTAAATATCATGAATATTTATGAGAATTATTTGTACAGCAATTTCACAGCAGAATGAATAAATGAAATAAAGGCCAAGTGAAAAGATTATGTTAATTTTTAAAGTAAAACTGAAATACAAAAGTCATACTTACGTGCTTGACATTGAAAAAAAAAAACGATTGAGAAAATTTAGTATTTAATATGAAGTAATTTTATTTATAAAATATTGTGAAACCAACTTTAAATGCTTATCTATGACAGATATTTTGTACCTAAAACAACAAATTACTTTATATATTCAGAAAGTGATAATGTTCAGCAGCTTGGCAAAAGAAATATAAGTTTTCAACAATTTCAAACATCAATGGTATCGTTTCCGTTTTAATTTTTAGTTTGTAAGCAACTAAATATCATGAGTATTTATGAGAATTAATTAGTACAGCAATTTCAGAGCAGAATGAATAAATGAAATAAAAGCCAAGTGAGAAGATTATGTAAATCTTTAAAATGAAAACTGAAATATAAAATTCATACTTACCCACTTCGCATTGAAAAAAAAAAACGATTGAGAAAAGTTTTATTAAAATAAAGTAACTAAACGGGTACCGTCGCTTTGCTTCGGAACCCTTGCATGTAGAGCATTAAAAAAAAAAACCTTTTTGTCTTTAGCAAATCGATATGGAGATCGGAGAATATACAACTTCCCAGCTCGTTGTGGGCTTCTCCACTTAACTCAGTTGTATTGCGTGTTGGCACTCACACGGGAGGGTGGCGCAGCTTAGCCGCAGCTGCTTTTGCGCCATAAAACACCAACCAACCAACACGGGAGGGGGGGTACGGAAAAACACTCAATTTTTGCATGTATCTTCGAAACGCAGAAACGTTTGTTAATGACTGATATACCGTTCAATAGAACTTTCAAATACCAACGTTTTCTCAATATAATGTTCTTTTCCAACTTTCATACTTTTCATTTAAATTGAGAAAGTGTCAACATTTGACCTTTTAAAAGGTGCCATCTTGGAAACCAAAAACTTTTTTCGAAAGATTTTAGTAGCATTTTGTTTGTCTTAAAAAGCTTTACATTTTATTCATTTACATGACCAATCTATCTTATACAGTTTGTTCACAAAATTGGAAAAATGTAAAGTCTTATGACAATCACAGACAGAATAACGCTTTTATATAATACTAGACGGGAACCGTCACTTGGCTCCGGAACCCTTGCTTGTATAGCATTAAAAAAACTTTATTTATTTAGCAAATTAATATGCAGATCGGAGAATACACGACTTCTCAGCTCATTGTGAGCTTGTCCGCTTAACTTAGGTGTATTCCACGTTGGCACTCAGACGACGGGTTGCCGCAAAAGCTCTTCATTTTTGCATGTCTCTTCCAAACACAGAAACGTTTGTTAATGACTGATGTACTGTTCGATTATCAATGACTGACAGAATACCGCTTTTATATATAATATAATTTCCTTTATAATAAATTGCGAAACAAATTTTAAATGCGTATCTTTGACAGATATTTTGCAACAAAAACAACAATAAGAAGAAAAAGATCATCCACATTTTAAAAAAAAATCGATTTATACTTATTTTATTTGTTAAAAAGCCAGGGCAACTTTCATAAAAAAAACTGGTTTTTCAGTTCTGAAATTTGGTTTGCATATAAGATAACCTTTTACTATCATTTATGTATTTTTTTTAACAAAACTTCATATTAATGCTTTATAACTTAACTAAAAGTGGTTAAGCTGTAGAAATAAAACATTAAGAAATAAATAATAATTAAATTGAAATTAGTGTATAAGCATTTATCTGGGACTATCGATTAAATGTCGATTACTTCAATAAAAATAAAATAAGACTTAATAACATTGCCTAAATAACTTTCAAAGTATTAAACTTAATATAAAAATTTTAATTTTACAATTGTAAAATTTCTTGAAATAACTATCGTATTGTCATATATTTATTAAAATATCTAGAATACCTTTTAATTTACAGCTTACGTAAACATTTCTAATAATTTGACATAAATATTAAAAAAAAATATATATAATATAGAAAAATTTAGAATAATGGAATTCTTGTTCCCTTGTTGAATTACATATCTTCTTATTGACAGGTTTATATTTTAAGAATGTGATATTGTTCAGATGCTTTTAGAAAGAAATATTAGTTTTTATCAATTTCAAAGATGAATGATGTCAATTTCTTCGTAATTTCTAGTTTGTAAGCAACCAAATATCATGCATATTTATAAGAAATAAATTGTACTGCAATTTCACTGCAGAAAGAACAAATGAAATACAAACCAAGTAAAAAATTATGTAGATTTTTAAAATAAAAACTGAATTATAAAATTCAAACTTACCGCCTTGGCATTGAAAAAAACGAATAAGAAAAACTTAATATTGAATTTGAAGTAACTTTCTTTATAATAGAACTTGGGATACAAACATTAGACGAGTATGATTGTCATCAATGTATGATTCTCTGATCAGTCAATTGTTAAAACGCATGTAAAGGAGATTGTATGCAGAAGAAAACGACAAAAGTGTGTAGTGTTGCTGTGTTTGAAGTCATAAATATAAAAAAGTGAATTAAAAGGAAGCCATATTTGTATGTATGTTGTCTTATTCGAATACTGTGATTCTGTATTCTATATTCTATTTTACTGTGTACCCAATATGAAAATAATAATGTGTAAACGTACATTATATGGCCAAAAGTATCCAGACACCCCGTGGTCGGGACATGGAGGCTCCTGAGGCATGTATAATTAATATGACATCGGTCCCGCTTTTCATCGATGAGAAACATGTACACGTGTGGGATCGCTTTTCACTAGGTTTTTATAGGTGGTGGCAGGAACTTACCTCTAGGCTGCCACGACAGCTGAAGTGAGTTCAGCCACGGAAGATGAGCGATGTGGGTGGGCAAATATTCTGCGTTTTATTTCGTCCCACAGGGAGTTATACTTCCCAACATGATTTCTATATCTTCTTATTGTCAAGTTTATATTTTAAGAAAGTGATATTGTTCGGATGATATGTTTTCACCCATTTCAAAGATAAAGGGTATCGATTATACCGCAATAGCTAGTTTCCAAACAACTAAATATCATGGGTAGTTATGAGAAATAAATTTTACTCCAATTTCGCTGAACTACAGGTGAAGTGAAAATATTATGGAAATATTTAAATTAGAAACTGAATTAAAAAAATTCATACTTACAGCCTCGGAATTGAAAAAAAAGGAAGGGGAAAATTTAATATTTAATTGGTAGTAACTTTCTTTATAATAAAACTTGGAAAACAAAGAATAGAGCTTTATTTCTGTGAGATAATTTGTAGCGAAAACAGCAAAGAAATGAAAAAGAAACTAATTCAAATTTTAATCTAAATATGGATTTATATTAATTTTCATTGTTAGAGAGTGATCAATTCTGGAAATTATTGTATAGAAGAACAGCTTAAAATACATGAACAATGTATTAATTTCCACTACCACCTAAACCACAGAAATGTTTTACATGTTTGTTTTCATGTAATAAATAATTATATTATAATATCATGTTATATAGGGAATGTAGGTGGGAGAGAAGCCAAGTTCGGCGACCGCAGGGCTATTGTACTATTCCACAGAAAGAAGGACAGATGAAGAGAAAGAATGAGAAAGTATGGTGGGAGAAGTGGATGGAAACTCGAGAACCTCGAGAAAACAAGCCCAGCAAGGATTGCTCACCATCACGAAACCCACATGAGAACAATATATAGTTACCAATGTTTTTTCATGTAGGCCCTACAGCCAATAACTAACATATATCACTGTTGGCTGTTGGTACTAAATTTAATTCCCAGCATAGTTCGAGGATGTTCCATTCCGAATTTTCTTCCGATTCAGTTCATAAGATTTACCTACCTCTTTCTAAAATTATATCGGATTACTTTCTTGGGGCTAAAGTTTAGAGAGCGTAGGCCAAAGAATCTGATCTCAACATAGTCCCGGTAAAGTTTTTACAGTTTGACAACATATTAACTGTTTGACTACGTAATAATTTATTTGCTTCCATTTCACTAATTTATAGAAATTAATTTGGTATTTCTGTTGGATGAAATTTGTTGATAATTGACAAAATGACATTTATTCAACATTTCAGTCCATAATTTATTGTGTACACTGTGTATGATTATCATGTGTGTCGATTGTTAAAATGCAGATATAGAGACACTATACAGCAGAAAAAGACAAAAGTGTATATAATTGTTATTCTTCGAAGTCATAGAATATGGTGAAGAGAATAAAAATGAAACGACCGGCATGGGTGTTTCTACTGTGCTGTATTGGATTAAGTCTATGTCTTGTTAGACAGTGTGTGTGTCCGTTTGACCGAAGTGTGGTCATGATGGAAAGTGGAACTTAACAATTATTCGCTATTGTGCTATTAATATTTCGGAAGTCTAGACGAAATGCAGTTGCTACCTGTGCTCTGCATGCTGAAAGGTAAACTGGAAGATATATACGTCTCGAAATTATTAGGATAGGGTGGAACAGAAATTGAGTGATGAGCCGAATGAAGCACTGGAATAGTTTGTTATTCCTCAAGACATGGAAATCGACATGGTGCCTTTCCCGACACTAAATCCTACAACATCAACAAGAGAAATTGCTAGCTTTACAACTGAAAGGCAACAATCCATTTGGAGAATTTTAAAAAACATGGATTCCGTTTCTGTATGTATCAGTTCCACACTGATACATCAACACAAAACACTTATGAAAAAGACCTGGACAGACGTTTACAACTTCTCAATTGGATATTTCATGTGATCTTTCATCGTTTTGGATTTATCGCACTAACCCTACAAAGGTCAGAAGTGTTTAAAGAATTTTTTCTTTCAATTAAAAATTTTCACAATTCTTCAGGGACATAGACGGCGGAATAGAAAGAGAAAAAGAGGCAATCAAACACAGGACGTCGGGATTGGATCCTTGGTGCCTACGTATCAGCCATGTGGGAGACCGCCGTCTAATCCACTAGACCACGCTTGCACGGCCCAGAAAAAGGTTTTGTGTATATTTTTAAGAAGATGAACATTTACTGTCAATTATTTATTTTTTAACGAACCTTCATAGCAATCTTAAAACTTTTAAAGTTAATTACCAGTGCTTCAGATGTTGAATTTTAACATTAAACATTAATAAATAAGTAAATTAAAATTATTATAAAAGTATTTACCTGGATCTGCGTTTTAAATGTCGATATATTTAAAAAAATAAAATAAGACTAATTACAATTGGAAAAAAAAACAATAAATGTGTTAAACGTTATACAAAAATGATAATTTTATTAATCCACACTTTCTTGAAATGACTATTGTATTACCATAAGTTGATAAAAGAATACTTTAAATTTACAATTTTTGTAACTATTTCTAAGAAAATTACTTACTAATAATGATATAATACACATCCTCTTGCTATCAACGCTATATTTCGTAGTTTATTACTTTTAACCACTTCATTAGGCATAATATATACAGTAAAAACTCATCGTAAAATATAATAAAGAAGCAAAATCTATTGTAATAATATGGAAGTTTTAAAAAGTTTTGCAATTATTATAAACAAAATTTTTAACAGTATATAAATTATATATATTCCCAAGAGTTTACTGATATTACTATTAACAAATTCTTTATTATATTTTACGAAGAGTTATTTCCATGTATATTATGTCTGATGAAGAAGTTAAAGGTAATAAACTGTTGATAGGAAGAGGATGTGTGTTATATTATTATTAGTAATTAATTGCATATTATGTTTGAATTTTAGAGCATAAAATTACTTGCCAAAATTTTGGTTTAAAATGTTTCATTTTTATTTAATTATTTCTGTGACAGTGCAACGGGAAGATAAATTTAAAATAGCTGTTATCACATAGAAAGTACAATTTTCATCAATGTTTCTTTATCCATGCTATTTTCAATTAAAACATAAGTTGTTTAAGCAAGTTTCCAAGCTTTCCAATTGGAAGTCGCACATCAGGAACGCTGTGCGACCTATAAGGGAATTGTCTGGAATATAACAAAATTTCAAAGTGGAATGAAGCTCAATAAAAATATATAAGATAGGAGGATGATATATTGGTATTATGTAAATGAATAAAAATAGACAGTTTACAAAATTTTACAAATATGCAAATTCTGTAAAAGACAATTCAAATTCACAATAGAAGAAGAAATTAATGCAAAATTAGCTACTTTTGGATATACTATTAGTAAATGATAATAATAATATAACCTATGGACTCTATGAAAAGATCTCAAAAGTAATTATGTTCTGAATTTTAATTCTGGACACAGTATACATACAAAAAGAGTTATTACAAAACATTATTTAAAAGAATAATAGATAATACAGAAAATAAGAAATTATGGACAAGTAAAATTAACACATTGAAAAAAACATTACGGATGAATAAATACCCCACAAATTTTGTAAATAAGATAATAAGTAAATTCTTTAAAGTAAGGTTACAGAAAAAGACAGTATCATTAGGGATTTAGGTAAGGAATCAGTAAGTGAAGACAACAATATGAGCTTCGTATATCATAGAGCTAACAACTATAGGAAATAACATGAATACTGTGGGGGTAGTGTAAAACCTCAAATTTAAAGATTGTTATAAGATCTATGTGATAACAACGGGTATTAGAACACGTAAGGGCATTTAGGAATGATAGAGCCCAACTATCATTCAAAAGTAGAAATCTTATATCACAGACCAGACGAAAAAGAAAGATAATTATAGAATCTTTTACAAATAATTAATTTCCATGAATTAATAAAAATAAATTTTTAAAAGTCAGCAATATAACATTTGGATGATTCGAAACTTATGTTTAAAATTAAGAACGATTTTTGTCATGTAAATTTGGTGTACATTACAAATTGAATATGAATTGTCTGTAAATAAACTGCTCACAACATTTAGACTATAATTGTGAAATGAATATATTATTTTAAATAAACCGAGGCATTGGAGATTATATATTAAAGAACATCGTCTGAGAAGCAGATGACACGAAAATGAAAGTTGTCTGAATAAGCAAATGTGATCCAAAACGTAAATTTGCAAGTCTGCCCACAACCCTGTATAAGGAGGCTGGCGCTGATGGGTTATCTCCACTTTCCTGGATCAGCATCAAGTGGAAGAATCGTTGAGCATCACCTGAAATGACCCTGCAAATTAACTTACCCGAATCTGAAGCATGGAGAGTCTTAGGGTGTCTTGAAGCAGGCTAAACATAGATAACAGTTGCACCAGCGGTTGGGACCTGTGAAAGCAAGATTAGCAGGCTCTGAAATCGCTTCAGCCAGACTGGTACAGTACGAAGAAGGCTAGGGCAGGGCAACCCACCTCCACCACTGCAATAGATGATCACTACTTGACGCTAATAGCACGAAGGAACCAGCAAAGCAAAGCGACTGAGCTGCGAGGACAGTTTCTTGAGGATATTAGACGATGTGTACACACACTCAGACCGAGCGACATCTACTCCGACATTGTATACCAGGCGACCAATGCTATGCATTCCGTTAATTGCCGAACATCGCAGAACCCACATAAGGTGGGCCGAAATGCATTTTTATTGAGCCCGTGCACGGTTCTCTTCAGTGACGAGTCACGATTCCGCCTGCAGCCTGACAATCATCATGCCTTGATCGGGCGTGAAAGTAGATCACGGGAGAATCCACGTTTCGCTCAAGAAATACATTCCTTTGGTGGAGGTGGAATCATGGCTTCGCAGGCATCAGTATTATTGGTCGTACCGACCTCCATGTTGTTTGAAATGGAATGGTGAAAG
Source organism: Thereuonema tuberculata (assembly GCA_023159025.1). Taxonomy (NCBI): domain Eukaryota; kingdom Metazoa; phylum Arthropoda; class Chilopoda; order Scutigeromorpha; family Scutigeridae; genus Thereuonema; species Thereuonema tuberculata. The sequence goes on along the minus strand of JAFIDM010076277.1, from coordinate 29,601 downwards.
GTGTAAGGTATCAAGATGAAATTCTCCAGGCTATGCTGGAGCAGTGTGGACCAACTTTTGTTTTATGGACGATCATTCGTGCCTCCACCGTGCGCATCTCGTCAACAACATGCTGGAATAGAGCACATGGACGGGCCTTCACGTTCTAAAGACCTGAACCCCATTGACAACGCTTGGGAAGCAATACGAAGACGTGTGGCCAGTCACCAATCACCTGTCATAACACTTCCTTAGCTGGAAGATGTCCTGGTGCGCGAGTGTCCACGAATCCCACACAAACTGCTGGACAATTTTATCCTCTCCATACCTCATCGCTATCAGTTTGTTGTGGCAGTCTCAGTTGACCATACACCCTCCTGAACAATCAATGGGTCCTACATTTTTCACATTTGTAATGGGAATGTTAAACTCCGTCAATGTGTCACATCCTGCTTAATCCTGATAAATGGATTCTGCACCTCATTTCAATATTCAGACAACTTGTAAACACGGACTATTCATGTATTATTGATATATATTGTATTGTAAACGCGTACGGTCCAAGTATTATTTGTTAGTATGAGTTGTATTATTAATTTTTTAAATGACTTCGGTTGAGGAAGAAGAAAGAGATTTTTTGTGCTCAATTTAACCTCAGGACGTTTTCTATTGAAGAAACCGAAATAATGTAAGAAGGCATTTTGATTGTGTTGTGTAGTATTAAAAGTGTTTAAATTAAGCTGTTGATAAAGTGCCCATTCATTGAATAAATATAAAATAAGACTAATTATTTTTGCAAAATAACCGTAAATGTGTTGAACGTAATGTAAAAATGTAATAACTTGGCATAAATATAAAAAAAAAAATCGTTAATTTGAAAATTTTTAGAATATTGAAATTATACTTCCCTACTTGATTTACATATCTTCTTATTGTCAAATTTATATTTTAAGAAAGTGATAATGTTCAGATAATTTTCAAATGAAACATAAGTTTTCATCAATTTCAAAGATCAATGATATCGATTACATCGTAATTTCAAGTTTGGAAACAACTAAATATCATGCATAGTTATAAGAAATAAATTTTACTCCAATTTTACTGCAGTACAGGTCAAGTGAAAAGATTATAGAAATATTTTAAATAAAAACTGAAATACAAAATTCATACTTACAGCCTTGGCATTGAAAAAAAAATGAAGGAGAAAATTCAATATTCAATTTGAAGTAATTTACTGTACAATAAAACTTTGGAAACAAACTTTCGATGTTTATTTTTGTAAAATCATTTGTACCAAAAGCAACAAGAAAAGAAGAAAAAAAACTAATTCAAGTTTTATTTCTAAATATCGATTTACATTAATTTTTATTGTTATCATGTGATCAATTCAGGAAATTAGTGTAAAGAAAACAGCTTAAAATAAACGAACAAATTTCCACTATCAACTGAACTACATATTTGTTTTCATGTAATATATAGTTACTAATATATAGTTTATTCTTGTGGGCCCTAAAGCCAATAACTAACGTGCTTCACTGTTTGCTGATTGTACAGAATTCTTCCCATTCAGTTCCTAAAATTCACCCACATCTCTGTAAAATAATATCTGATTACTTTTCTAAGGGCTAAAGTTGGGAAAGCGTAAAGCCAGGAATTCGACCTCAACTTAGTACCGGTTAAGTTTTACAGTTTGAAAAAATATTAATTTATTTGCTGCCATTTCACTAATTTCTTGAAATGAATAAATGATATTTGTGTTTGACAAAACTTATTAATAATTAAGAAAGTCATATTTTTTTAATATTTCACCCCATAAATTATTATGTACACTGTATATGATTATCATGTGGGCCAATTGTTAAATGCATGTACGTAGACACTATACAGAAGAAAAAGACAAAAGTGTGTACTGTTGTTTTGCTTCGAAGTCATAGAATATGGTGAAACGACTAAAAATAAAGCCTTGTTTGTATACAAGCTGTAACAGGATTTTGATACACCTCAAATATTTTATTTATATATCCTTATAGTGTAATGCAATTAATGATATATAAAATTATACAGAAAGCACTGTATTTCCTTATGGTAAATTCTTTCCGGTTTAACCGGATATGACATCAAGTTTGGATTTTTCTTTGGAATACGCTGTGTATTTAGACATATTTAAATTCTCTTAGAAATTTGGAATTCGACAATATATCACTTGCACATCTTTCGTTCGAATGTGTTTTATATAATGAATATTTGAAAACACATAATTGACATCAAATGACTTGTCATGTGTGTTTCTACTGTACTGTGTTGTAATTAGTCATCGTATTGTTAGTGAGTGAGGTGTGTGTGTACGTTGACAAAAGTATGATAAATGGTGGAAAATGAAACTTTACAATTATACGGAAAATGAGCAATTCGATATGCTAATAATATTTGAGAAGCTTAGACTAAATGGAATTGCTGCCTGTGCTCTGTATGCTGAAAGGTACCCTGGATTATCATCCGTCTCGAAATGACTTTCATAGAATGGAACAGAAATTGCAAGATGAGCCGAATAAAACACGGGAACAGTTTATTATTTCTGAGGACATGGAAATCGACATTATGGCTTACACGACACTAAATCCTACAACATCAACACGAAAAATTGCTAGCGTTACACACCTGAAAGTCAACAATTGATTTGGAGAATTTAAGGAAACATGGATTCGTTTCTATAAGTATCAGTTACATGAACACTTGTATGAAAATGACCTCGATAGACGTTTACAATTTCTTAGTGGGATGTTGGACAATCACGCAAATAATAATAATTTTCCAATCCACATTTTATTCCTAGATGAAACACGATTTACAAATAACTGCGTCCTAAAGATAAAATAATATTCGTTATATAGCCCAACAGAATCAAAGATTGGTTCTTGAAGGAAATTTTCAAGAAAAGTTTGGACTCAATTGCTGCATGAATGTTTTGGGCAATCGAATAATAGGTCCAATATTGTTTGAAAGACAACTAAACGGGGAACGATATTTTGTATCCTACAAAACGAAGTTAAAGTGGCATTAGATGAAATGCCATTGAATCAATAACAACAGAGGTACTAGCAACATGATGGTGCACCATCCCACAAATCCAGAATCGTTGCCGAATATTTACTGAATAGATTTGGCGATCGCTGGATTGGAATCAATAGACCAGTACCATTGCAAGACCAAGATTCCAAGACCTGACGGAATTAGACTTTTTCATTTTCCCTCACCTGTAAATTTTATTCGAGACAACCTAAAAACATTAGCTGATCTACAGAATAGAGTTCATGCAACGATAGCTAGTATAACTCCTCAACAGTTGAGTAACGTTATGCGGGAATTAATTGAACTAGTCCAATTATGCAGGAAACCCTTGGGTGGACACTTGAGGAACTTACATGAGCCAATGTATTTCTTTTCTACGCTCGAAGCTGTCACTACAATGAATATTTGTTGTAGTTCTTTATTTTCACTTAATAAATTACAGGAATAGATAGCCATGATTGTTTTTCCAGATTTTTCGTTTCTCATACATAAAATATTCGAACAAAACATGAGCAAGTGATACATTGTTGAATTCTAAATTTCTAGTAGAATTTAAATATGTTTAAATACACAGGGTGTTACATTTAAGATTGTATTCAAAAGGGAATACAATGTTTTCCGTATTCTTCTAAGTATTATTACTCTGTCAAATTACATTACACTATAAGGATACATAAAAAAATATTTGAGATGTAGCACAACCTTTTATACCCGGTATATGTTTAATTCTTCCAAGGCCGTCTTTCTATTTATCATTTATGCCATCGAATTGAGAATAATAATTAAACTTATATTGTAATGATGTTTGCGGGAGTTATTAAGAAGCGAGCGAGTTATTAAGAGATCAAGTTTGAAATGGAACTGAATTCATTTATTTAACGGAAAAAATTGGTTTTTATTGAAAGTTGCAACTCAATACATGAATAATTAAAAATATATATAATGATTTGACAAGAACATAATGAATTTAAATTAATTAACTGCAAACGCCTGCAACGGAGAATAATTTTAAAATAAACAGAATAACTAGGAATTAAAAAACGAATGATAGAAAATAAATAATTGTGAAGATTAAAATGAATAAAATATAGATATATGTATATAGATAGATAAATACAAATAAAGTGATTTCTAAAAATATTTACATGTAAGCTGTTACAATTTTCCCACCGTCAAGAAATTTGTCCTCAAAAAAAATACTATATTAATAATCTATGTTCCTTCCTTTCATCAACTTTGGCTTACTAGGGACCACGGGCTAGCCCTATCTGACTACGTTAGGGCGAGGCCTGGAAATTCTAGAAGGGGGACGAGATTCACATCCCGAATCTGGATTACTATTTAAAATCTTTCTTTTCCGATTGCCCCATGCAGTTCAACAATTGAAAAAAAACATTGTTACCATTGTCTGCCGCGGTTCAAGAATGGACAAGGCCGTGCCTGGGTAATTGTCGGTGGAATTGTTGTGTGCCTGGGCAATTGTTAAGTGGAAGTCGACAAACGCAAACGGCGCAATTTTTGGAATGGTTGTTTCTTGTGAGAAAGTCGACAGATTCAGAATGATTATGGTTAAACTTCAAAAGTGTTTGTTTTGGCACAAATGTTTTATTCTCTCTGAGCGCGCTATCAAAAACGAATGCAATAGAATAATAAAATAATAGTAAAGATTTTAGTAATGTATACATTTCCTCAACTAATTCATCAAATAACATCATGGAACCGATTCCCGGAACTTCAAGGATGCTGCTGAAATAAGCAGCCATAAGACAGAGTATCGAGATGGACAAGGAGAGAAAGAGGAAGGCATGAGAAAAAAAGAGTCAAAGGTTTTGAGAGGAAACGTTTGAAAAGATTACAACAGATAGATTTATATTTTAATTTTAAAAATATATTAGTTTAGCCTAATAGAAAGTAACCCAATAATTTTAGCCTTAATAGCCTAATAGCCTAATAATTTAAATGTGAATGTTCATTGATTTAGCATCTCTCCGTCCTCAAAAAGGAATAAAATATCACTTTGTATCGCCATAACAGCTTGGAATCGATTCTTCTTTGAGTATTTTACCAGGGGAAGACGGGGGGGAGGGAGCTATTCCCGTACAAAAATAAAAAAAAAATCCATTAATAACATTGAAATTGATCAAAAATGTAAAAGGTAAATATTAACAGTGCAAAAGACCTTATATAAACCAAATACAAACAGAATCTAAAGACCAATATAAAGAACAAATATAAACACATAAATGTAAACAGAAATATAATTTCTAAATAACCTTATTTAAAGGACACATTACATTAAAAACAGGGACAACTTGGCTGGCCAGCACTGACAGCAGAAAGAAAGACTTAATAAAAATAATATAATTAGACTAGTTGGTGGCTGTTGCATTTTTGTAGCGACGAAAGAGCATTTTTCTTTGTCTTGCTGGATTTATTGAGCTGCGTTGGATGGAAAGTTCACTGATTCCCAAAGATGAATCGTTTGGCAACGAATAAAACAACAACACACTATAGTTATTCTGGTTAAGTACTGAGTTCCCTAATAACACTTTTTTCACTAACAACACTTGTGGAGCACATTTTAAGGTCTGAGAATTCTGCGGTCAGGGCGTAAAGTGCTGTTCCCGCTCAAATTTTCTTCGGCTGGTAGATGAGATTTCAGGGCAGTTGGGAGTTCACTGTTTACGTCGGGTGTTGGGCAGGTAAGTGGAACATGTGAGATGATTCGTCTGTCAGATAGGGCTTTATTCGGGCGATGTGTACTATATGTGGGTTGACTCAATTGATCCAGTAGCTGGAACAACTTCATATGTTACGGGTGAAGTTTGGTATAAGACGATCATCGGACAATACCAGGAAAATAGGAGCTTTTCGGATAGGCCAACTTCAGGGTGGGAGTGTGAACCAATACTTGTTGGCCGTCCCTGTAACTAACAGGGACGGGTAGCGGACGTTATAGGATTTTCGGTTGGTTTCTCATGCTGATTCGATGTTTATTATGACTAACTGGCTAGCCTTCTCGAAGGATGATTTTTTCAAAGCCGGGTAATCTGTTGTGGGTTCAATGGCGTTTGGAAGTAATGTATCCAAGCACATTGAGGGCAGGCGTCTTTGAAATAGATAAAACGGAATATATCAGCACTTTCCCGAACCTATGTGTTGCTAGGGAAGTCACGAATCACAGGATAGCGTCCCCATTTGTATGCTCTACGTCAACGTGCATAGATATCATTGCAGGCAGGAATTTCTTCAGTTTTTCTGTCATTTAGTTCGTTTCGGGGTGATATGGGGAGGTCTTGTGATGAATCTTAAGGAACACTCGCAGCGTCTCTTGTTCTGTCAGCGTCTCTTGTGACGGAAATGAATTGCGATCCACGGTCAGATAGCAGAATGCGAGGAGCTCTGTGCTTCAGCAAAATTTCTTCCGTGAAAAATTTTGCAGCTTTGGAAACCATTGCATTCGGTAGAGCTCGGGTAATGATGTACTTTGTAAAGTGGTCCACAGAGATTACGATCCACCTGCTTCCGGCTGGTGACGTGGGAATTCGGCCAAGAAACTCAATTCCCATGGTTCATTGACAAAATGGTTCATTGTGAAATGGTTCATTGACAATCGGCAATGGTTGTAGATTCCCGGGGAGTGGTAGCACTGGTATTTTGCGACGCTCACAGATCAAACAAAGTGTTTCAAATCTCCGAACGCTCTTCAGTTGGACAGGCCAACTGGCTGGCTGTCGTACCGGGCGTAAGTCTATGTCGGGTCATCTTGGCACCAATCTATTACATTTTAGATAAGATGGGATAGAGAATAAAAAGGATCTTCAAATGGGCTCGCAGCTTCTTTTATACAGACCATCGGCGTGTAGTTCGAATCCACGGGAATCAGAGGATTTCTTGTTCATTAGGTCCATGATAATTTTGAGGAGTACGGGGTCCTTACGCTGTTCGGTGGCAAAGTCTATTTCATCGGTAATGGCTGCAATCGCTCGTCTGGCTTCAGTCTGTGTGACGAGATAGCAGGATAAGCAGTATGCGTCGAGTTATTTCGTCCCATATTTATTTGATGGCGATGTCGTGTTCTTGAACCCGAGGGGCCTATCTTCCTGAGAGATCCTTGAGGTTGGCGAGCTAGCAAAGTCCGTGATGGTCGGTGACAACTATTAAAGTCCGGTCATACAAGTAAGAGCGAAGTTTGCATCACCCCAAATTACAGCGAGGGATTCCTTATGGATGGACTCACAGTTCTAAAAATTATAGAAAGATAGATTTCTAAAAATATAAAATGTTACAAGATTGCAGCAGAGGTGTCATTTATTTCTAATGGTATTGCAAATAAGAGAAATACAAGATACAATACAGAGATATTCGAATGTAGATATCGTTGTGTCACCAATAAGAAAATGTGTAAATATTTCAATTTTAGTGCTAATGAAATATAAAAGATGTCAATTCAGTAAGTAAATACAGTTCTACAAGACATAGAACTGTTTTAAAAAATCAATGAATGTTTTGTTAATATCCAATACCTTATTTTTAGATCGTAGTTAAACATTAAATATTTATTGCCAACTTTCATCAAGAAACTCATTTACCTGTCCAAAATTTCTTTAAATAAGTATCATGCATTTATCAAAATATCTAGAATACTTTTTAATTTACAAGTTTCATAAACTTTTCTAATTATTTGACATAAAAGTTAAAAGGAAAACGTTTAATCTGGAAATTTAATAATAACGAAATTCTAGTTCCCTATTTGAATTATATATCTTCGTATTGACAAGTTTATATTTTAAAAAAGTGATAATGTTCAGATACTTTAAGAAATAAATATTAGTTTTTATCTATTTCAAACGTAAAGAGTGTCGATTGCTTTGTAATTTCTAGTTTATAAGCAACTAAATATCATGCGTATTTATAAGAAATAATTTGTACTGCAATTTCACTGCAGAATGAATAAATGAAATACCGGTCAAGTAAAAAGATCATGTAAATATTTAAAATAAATACTGAAATAAAAAATTTATACTTACAGCCTTGGCATTGAAAAAAAATCAATGAGAAAATTTAACATTTAATTCGAAGTAACTTTCTTTATAATAAAACTTGGGAACAAACTTTAGAAACCAAACTTTACTTTTGTCAGATAATTTGTAACGAAAACAACAAAGAAAACAAAAAAAAAAAACAATCCAAACTTTATTTTCAAATTTCGATGTATATTTCTTTTTATTGTTAACGTGTAAGCAGTTCTGCAAATTTTTTT
>JAFIDM010076277.1:0-10595 GCA_023159025.1 Thereuonema tuberculata | reverse complement strand
TATATATATATATATGGCCGGACAGTGATATATATATGTATCAAGGGGGAAAAGGAGAAAAAGAAGGGAAAAAAGGAAAAAAAAAAAGGGGGAAGGAAAAAGAAAGGTACATATTTTTTTTTTCCTATTAATGAAAATCTCTGTTATAAAGCGGGTTTGATTCAAAAAGCTTAGCATGCTTATCACCAGGGGAGCCGGTAACACGAATCTTCCGGATCTCGTGTCTTTTTTAGGCAGTCTTTGACGAGTCCCTGTCAGGGATGAACAGCTGAAGGTAGGGGGTAATATTGTAGTGTGTGATTTGTAGTGAAATGAATTTAGACTGAACTGGTGAATGGTCAACTGGACTCTGGCTCCCGGCTGTTTATTATTTGCGTCTGGGGTTTAAATAGGTTTATTTACAATGGTGCTGATTGGCTGGCGGGCTTTAAAAATGATTGGTACATTTAAATGATAACAGAAATTAACGGAAGGATTTAAATTTACAAAGGATTGTGGGAACCCGACCAGCCGTTGAGATTTAATAATGAACAAAAATAAGATTAATAGTTGACAGTTGAAATAATACAAGTGATTCTGAATAAGAAAAAGATAAAATAAATAGGATAGATAGAAATAAATCGAACTATAAAAATCATTACAATTAATAATAAAACTCACTACAATATATGGATTTTTAAAATGTTGTTAATTTTATATGAAGATGAAATCTTCCCCTGCGAGATTTCGAAACGTCAATAGGCGAATTTTTATATTTTTTTTTTATATTTTTTTATATTTTTTAACTTGTTCACCCTCGAATTTGTGTCGATAAAGCGGTTGATAATACAAAAATATTACTTATTTTGAAATAAAAAATAAAAAGAAAATAAGAAAATAAAATAATAAAACTACATTTTCATCAAGATTTTAGCCCAGCGTTTAATTCCTTTGAAGAAAAAAGTGAACTAATAACCCTATACTTGAAAATTATTCAAATGATTGATGGTGATTAAATTAGGGGAAGGAGTTCTTTCAATTTTCCTATTGTATTGTGCTATTACTGCAAACTTCGCCCTTTTTCTACATTAACCTGCCCCAAGCAGCGATTTGGAGCAAATCTGACATAGGTACTGAAGAGGAATTGTATATCTATTAGGATTTATTAGGATTAAGTGGAGTAGATATGTGTATTTAAATTTTATTTTAAATTTTGCCAGAGAAGACCAGCCACGAATTCCCATTGGAATTTGATTCCAATGCCGAGGAGCTGAATAACTGACTGCTCTTCTTTGACAGTTAGATCTTGTTTTTATTAGTAGAAGAATAAGAATGGGTCTAGTTTAATAAGAATGGGAATTCGGGAGCATAGGGTTTTTTTTTTTATTTACTAGGTTTTAGTAGGTGCAAAAAGCCAACTGAAGCTTGTAGATATGTTCGAAAGGAAATATTTTCTATTTTGCTAAGAGGGATTGGTTAGAGTGGAGACGGGGAATTTAATCTAGGAATCTTCTTTTTTTTTTTTTAATTTGTCACTCAAATGATTACATCATAACACAAGGTTATATGAATCAAAGACCACTATAGACTGAAAAGTACAGTATGGCCTATACAGCATGACTATCACAGTATGACTCGTATGGGAATAGAACAACCGCTCTTCTGGGACATGTTGCAACCGCTACGAGTACTGGGTAGAGCGCCAAAGAGATCACAATGTTTCGATTATTCATGCTGTTATTTGTGAATCGTGTTTCGTGTACATATAAAATGTGGAAGGAAAAATTATTATTATTTGAGAAATTGTAATGTCTGTCGAGGTGTTTTTCATGCAGGTTTTGATGTATCAGTGTGGAACTGATACTTGTAGAAACGGAATCCATGTTTCTTAAAATTAACCAAATGGATTGCTGACTAGCAGGTGTAACGCTAGCAATTTCTCTTGTTTATGTTGTAGGATTCAGTGTCGTGTAAGGCGCAATGTCGATTTTCATGTCTTTATTCATATCATTTTCGTGCTTTATTCGGCTCTTCACTCAATTTATGTCCCACTCTATGAAAATAATTTTGAGACGGATGATATCTTCCAAGGTACCTTTCAGCATACACAGCACAGGCAGCAATTCCATTTCGTCTACACTCCCCAGATATTAATAGTATATCGATTTGATATTTCGCGAATAATTGTGAAGTTCCATTTTCAACCATAAACACACTTCGTTCAAATGTACACATATACTTCAGTGACTAACAATACATAGACTTAATCCAATACAGCACAGTAAAAACACACATGCGGTCGTTTGATTTTTATTCTCTTCGTGATATCCTATGACTTCGAAGCATAAAAATAGTGAACACTTTTGTCTTTGTCTTCTGAATAGTGTCTCCTTACCTGCATTTTATCAATTGACACACATGATGATCATACACAGTATATACAATAAATTATGGGCTGAAATGTAGAATAAATATTACATTGCCAATTATTAACAAATTTCATCCAACAGAAATACCAAATTCATTTCTATACATTAGTGAAATGGAAACAAATAAATTAATACATTGTCAAACTGTAAAAGCTTAACCGGGACTATTTTGAGATCGCATTGGCTGGCCTATGCTCTCCCAACTTTAGCCCCAAGAAAAACTATTAGTAACTAATTACTAAAAATATTAGTTAATTGTTCTCATGTGGGTTTGATGATGGTGAAGGATCCGCGCTGAACAGGCCTTTCTCGGGGTTCTCCAGTTTCGCTATATTTCTCCCACCATAGTTTCTCATTCTTTCTCTCCATCTGTCCTTGTTTCCGGTCGCAGTGCTTGGCTTCTCTCCCACCTACATTTACTATATAACATAACATAATATAACATAACTATATATAACATGAAAACAAACATCTAAAACATTTTTATAATTGAGATGGTAGTGAATATTAATAGATTGTTCTTGTATTTTAAGCTGTTTTCTACACAATAATTTGCAGAATTGATCACAATATAACAATATTAAAAAATTTAAATCCATATTAAGATTAAAATTTGAATTTTTTTTTTCTTTTCTTTGCTGTTTTCGGTACAAATTATCTGAAAAAAATTAGGCTCTAAAGTTTGTTTTCCAAGTTATATTATAAAGAAAGTTACTGCAAATTAAATAATAAATTTTCTCCTTCATTTCTTTTTTCAATTCCAAGGCTGTAAGTATGAATCTTGTGTTTAAGTTTTTATTTGGAATATTTCCATAATATTTTCCATTGACCTGTAGTGCAGCGTAATTGGAGTAAAATTTATTTCTCATAACTACCCATGATACTGAGTTGTTTCCAAAATGAAAACTATTTATCTTTGAAATGGGTGAAAACTTACATTCTTTTAAGAATCATCTGAACATTATCACCTTCTTAAAATGTAAACCTGACAATAAGAAGATATTTAAATCAAAGTAGGGAAGTATAATTGCAGTATTCTAAAAATTTTCATGTTAAATTTTATTGTGATATGAACATATATGGTAGTGGGCGTGGTGATGAAATGGGACAACCCTATCCCCACCATCATCCCCAAAGAATAATTTATTTGCTTTGTGCAAAAGAAAAATATTCATGTTGGAAAGGAAAAATAAAAATTGTACCAGACATCTTCCATTACTGCATCATCTTAAGTTGGCATTATGTCCTTGACTTTAAAACAAACATAATGCCGAGAATCTGTATTCAAAATAAATGTTTCAATTGTTTCTTTTAAGCACATTCATATTTCAGTATAGATTTTGCTTTTAATACTGAAAAATTGTCGAAAGAAAATTTCACACATAGTCAGGAAGTGAAGTTTGCTTTGCTTCGCCATTAGATTTCACAGATGATTCAGACTAGAAATAACAAGGAATTAAGAAAAACCACTTTAAAATAAAAGGTCTTCCCTTTTATTTATTTTGAATACCAAAAGGTATTGTGGAACCTTTTGGAATGATACTTTCCTCACTTATTCCATCGATCTCTAAACCTGACAGAAACACACAAAATATAAATAGCCATTACCAGAAGCAGATTATTATTGCTCTTCTTTTTGCTGCAGCATGAGGCAAGAATATAAGTGAAAAACAAAACAGTTAAACATATTACTTCGATATAATTATCACGTCACTGTTTAAACTATTTATTTTTTTTGGAAAGAATCGATAATTCACGTCATGTAGATATTCTTTTAATTATCCAGTAACTTCAACATCTGAACCATTGTTAGTTAACAACAAAAAATTTTAATATGAAGCTTCGTTAAAAAATTTTTTTAAATGACAGGAAATGGTTATATTCCTAAAAATATATGAAAACTAATTTCAGAACACAAAAAACAGTTTCCGGATGATAGTTGGCAATAAATATTTAATGGTAGCTTATGATTAAAAATTAAGTATCGGATATCATCAAATAGTTCGTTGACTATATAAAAACTTCAATGCCTTGCATAAAAAGTTGAGTATTTACTTACTGCATTGAATTCTGCCGTATTTAACCAGCAATAACATTGATACACTATAAGGTAAAAGTATCCGGACACCATTCCGACGAAGTGGATAGAAGGTCAGGAGGTTTGATGCGTCATGGAGCTTTATATAAGCGTTGGCGGGGGCCTGGGCGGTCAAAATTGAGCGTTCCCGATAAAACGAGTACGTCTGGAGAGCTGATAATCAAACGTGCCATGATAATCGCATGCCACCGTTGTAGGAAATCGGTTCGTGAAATTGCGGAGATGATGCACGTGCCGAAATCAACCGTGAGTGATGTAATTGTAAAATAGAGACGTCAAGGCAGTGAAACGACGGCTGCACGAAGTGGTAGACCAAGAAAAGTGACTGATGGTAGCCGTCGAACCCTGAAGAGACTAGGGAAGCAAAATTGCAAGTCAACGTTGGTAATGATGACGACGGATTCCATCATGCGTCGGAATTGTCTCTAGCACACGACTGTACGCAGAGAGAAAAACTACTTGGTTTCCACGGTTGTGTGGCCGATCACAAGCCGAACATCTCCGCCGACTATGCGAAGCATCGGTTGCAATTGTGCAGAGCTCACCGCCATTAGAGTGTGCAGGAGTGGACAAACGTTCTGTGGATTGATGAATCTCGTTTCACGATCTGGCAAGCCGATGGATGCATGTGGGCTTGGCGGATGCCCGGAGAACTCTTTATATCCGACTACATTGTGCCAACTCCCAAGTTCGGTTGTGGCAGCATAATGGTGTGAGGTGTTTTCGTGGTTCGGCCTGGGCCCCTTAGTTCCTGCGATGTATCTGGCAATTCTGAACAACGCTGCCCTCCCAACTCTCTGGCAGCGTATCTTTTCCAGCAGGATAAATACCCCTTATACACATCGAAATTTGCGCAGCCGTTGCTTGACGACATGGGTGTTCTACAACTTGATTGACAGTCTCAGAGGCCCTATTTCAACCCCATTGAACATCTGTGGGACGAAATAAAACTCAGAATATGTGCCCACCCACATCGCCCATCTTCCGTGGCCGGACTCACTTGAACTGTTAAGGCTGCCTAGAGGTAAGTTACTGCAACCGCCTATAAAAACCTGGTGGAGAGTCTTCCCACACATGTACAGGTTTCTCATTGATCAAAATGAGATGTCATATTAATATCTGCTCAGGAGCCTCCGCGTCCCGACCACGGGGTTTCTGGATACTTTTGCCCATGTAATGTATATTTATACATTACCATTTTCATATTGGTTACACAGTAGAAAAGAATATAGATTACAGAAACACAGTATTCGAAAAAGAAAAAATATGTACAAATATAGCTTCCTTTTTATTAACTTTATTAAGTCATAAATATGACTTCAAACACAGAATACTACACACTTTTGTCGTTTTCTTCTGCTTACATTCTCCTTTACATGCGTTTTAACAATTGACCCATCAGATAATCATACATTGATGACAAACATACACATCTAATGTTTGTATCCCAAGTTTTATTATAAAAAAAGTTACTTGAAATCCAATATTAAGTTTTTCTCATTCGTTTTTTTTCAATGCCAAGGCTGTAAGTATGAATTTTGTATTTCACTTTTTTTTAAAAAAAATTTACATAATTTTTTACTTGGTCTGTTTTTTATTTATTCTTTCTGCAGTGAAATTGCTGTACAAATTATTTCTTATAAATATGCACGATATTTAGTTGCTTACAAACTAGAAATTACGAAGAAATCAACACCATTTACCTTTGAAATTGATAAAAGCTAATATTTCTTTCTAAAAGCATCTGATCAATATGACTTTCTTAAAATATAAACCTGTCAATAAGAAGATATGAAATTCAACAACGGAACTAGAATTCCATTATTCAAAAATTTCCAGATTAAATATTTTTTTTTTAATATTTAAGTCAAATAATTAGAAATGTTTACTAAAGCTGTAAATTAAAAAGTATTCTAGATATTTTTATAACTATATGATAATACGATAGTTATTTCAAGAAATTTTGGAATTGTAAAATTAAAATTTTTATATTAAGTTTAATACATTGAAGGTTATTTAGTAATCTTAATTAGTCTTATTTTATTTTTATTCAAGTATTCGACCTTTAATCGATAGTAATCGATAGTCCCAGATAAACGCTTTTATACTAATTTCAATTTAATTATTTTTTTAAAATGTGTTTTTTCTTTTCATTGTTGTTTTTGTTGAAAAATATCTGTCAAAGATTTGCTTTTAAAGTTTTTTTCGCAATTTATTATAAATGGAATTACTTCATATTAATATAACTTTTCTTTTTTTTTTCAATGCAAAGACCGTAAGTATGAATTTTATATTTTAGTTGTGAAATTGCTGTACAAATGAGTTCTCATAATACTCAGGATATTTAGTTGCTTACAAACTAAAAATTAAAACATAAACGACACCATTGATGTTTGAAATTGATGAAAACTTATATTTCTTTTGCCAAGGATCTGAACATTGTCACTTTCTTAATATATAAAGATATAATTTGTTCTTTTAGATACAAAATATCTGTCACAGATAAACATTTAAAGTTTGT
This sequence comes from Thereuonema tuberculata, assembly GCA_023159025.1. Classification (NCBI taxonomy): domain Eukaryota; kingdom Metazoa; phylum Arthropoda; class Chilopoda; order Scutigeromorpha; family Scutigeridae; genus Thereuonema; species Thereuonema tuberculata. Next base: position 3,568 of record JAFIDM010076277.1, on the reverse strand, counting down.
TTCCCAATTTTTTTATAAAGGAAATTACATCATATTAAATATTAACTTTTCTCAATCGTTTTTTTTTTTCAATGTCAAGCACGTAAGTATGAATTTTGTATTTCAGTGTTACTTTAAAAATTTACACAATCTTTTCACTTGGCCTTTATTTCATTTATTCATTCTGCAGTGAAATTGCTATACAAAACATTAATTCTCTTAAATACTCTATATTTAGTTGCTTACAAACAAAAAATTAAAATGTAAATGATACCATTGATGTTTTAAAATTGACGAAAAATTGTATTTCTTTTGCCAAGCAGCTGAACATTATCACTTCCTTAATACACAGAAGCTCGGTTAGAACGCGGTTGTTTATATCGCGAATTCGGGTATAACGCGATTTGGTTTTGGACCCCGTCTACTTTCGAAATGGTGTATAAATGGAAAATTCCAAAATTTATCGTTTTTTCGCCTAAAATCAAAACAAATGTGTAAATTAATATGTTCTTTCCTTATTATTTACAGTAATTGAGACTCTACATCCACTCTAATGTCACGAAAATGCGTCAAATACAATATATATTTTAAAAAAATACCAGAATCGCGAACTTTTTCGTTTAACCAAAATGTTTATCGAGATCTATTTTTCTGCCAATGACAACCAGTAAAGAGCCCCATGTAATCTAATAGGCGTATGAATACCTAGTTACGACCCACATGACTCGTCGTTTGTACAACATGCCAAGATGGCGGCGCCAAATCGATTTTGGCTAATATAACCCATCAAAGTGTTGAAAAGATAATGATTTATGTATTTGTAAATATAAAATTCTCTCACATAGCTCTGAATGATGTAGGTAATCGCGAAATAAACATTATAAATCGATATGGAATCTTGTGGGCGATAATAGAGTGCGATATACGATAGATGACGTCGCGAAGTAATAAAAGTTCGGTTATATCGCGGTTATATCACGATCTTCGTGATCTTGGATCCGAAAGACCGCGTTATAACCGAGCTTCTGTGTATATAAAGATGTGAATAATAGAATATATAGTTTAGCTAGGGAAATAGAATTTCAGTATTATAAAATTTTCAGATTAATCTTTTTTTTTTCCAATATTTCAGCAAAGTAATTACAAATGTTTATGAAAGCTGTAAATCCAAAAGTATCCTAGATATTTTTATGAATTTATTTTAATTCTATACTTATTTCAAGAAATTTTAGAATTTCCAAAAGTTAAACACTCACTTCAAAAAGTTAAGCACGGAGCGGTAAAATGCGAAAAAATGGATTAGTACTGCTTTGATTGACATGGAATGCTGCAAGTAAGTAGCTCTATGTTTATTCATGAAACAAAACAAAGAATTACATACAGAGATAAACAAAATATTGAATTTTCATAAATTATAAGATGATGTCAGATTTGCATCATTAACAAAATGATATTTAAATTCAAAATAAACAATAAAAACCAACTTTAATAGGGTATATGAGCATACAAAGTTTACAGCGTGTGATCTTACTTGTTACGAGGTGATCAACCCCCCCCCCCCCCAGAGTCCAATATTCGCCATTCCTCCTGTAGGGCAGTTTCTAAAGCTGTGAGAGTGGCTGGAGGTGGAAACGTCGACTTACAGCAAGACCGAAGGCATCCCAAAGATTTTCAATTGGATTAAGGTCCGGCGAGTAAGCTGGCCACTCCATACGCACAATCCCCTCGCTCTCCAGAAAGTCGTCAACGATGGCAGCTCTATGGGGATGCGCATTATCGTCCATTAAAACGAAAGATGGACCAAATGCTGCAGCGTACAGTTTCACAATGGGGTTAGGACTTCATCTCGATACCGTACAGCCGTCACAGAACCTCGTCTGTAGATGTGCAGGTCGGTGCGATATCCCAACGAAATCCCTGCCCAGACTATGATGCTTCCACCGCGGAATGCGTGATGTTAGGTGATGTTCTGGGGCCGATTGCGTGTGCCTTGTTCCCTCCAGACCCCCTTCATGCTTATAATCGGGTTGTAGGGCAAATCTGATTCATCTGTGAATATAACGTTATCCCAATCAGACGTAGTCCAATTCACATGCTGGCGGAACCTCTGTAGCCGTGCCCCTCTGGATTGAACGGATAAAGGAACACAAACTCGTGGTAACGGGCGTACAGACCATTCATGTGTATTCTTCGACGAACAGTAGTAGCAAATATCGTCTTACCAATGGCCGAAAACAAACCATAGATGTCACACGTGTGGAGGTCGATATTTGATTCCGCTTGGCTACAATAGTACTATATCGCGGGGATCGTAACCCTTGAACGACCAGCTACAGGTCTTCGGACAACTGTTTGGCTGCTTGAAATTGTTTCCATAATCGTGAAATGACGGAATGATGAACGCCGAAGAAACGAGCAACATCTGTTATAGACTGTCCTGCTTCAATGCGCCCGACAGCCCTCCAGCGCTCAGAAACTTCCATTCGTCTTCTGGTAGCCATACAAACACGTCTAGCTTGAAAACAAATTGTACGAACGTTCTAAACACCTTTCATCAGCACTTACACGCAACTCCTATAACCCTTCACAATGCCGGCTTCTTATACGACTGCCTGTTTTGCATATTTCTCGACGCGAAACCGTGATTGGCTGTTACCTATATAATTTGCATACTTTCTTCTATTTTTGCAGCAAATTTCAGCTTCTTTAATTCAGATCTCTTACGGAAATTAATATTTTTTCCTCTCCGTGCTTAACGTTTGGAAGTGAGTGTATTATGTTTAACACATTTACGATTATTTTCCAATTGTAATGGGTCTTTTTTAATTTTTTTTTAATAAATCGACATTTCAACCACAGCCGGTAAACATTTTTATACTTACTTTCAATTACTTATTATTTAATGTTTGCTGTTAATTTCATAATCTAAAGCACTGATAGTTAACTTCAAAAGTTTTAGTATGAAGGTTCTTTAAAAAAAATACATAAATGACAGTAAATGGTCATCTTGCTAAAAATATACAAAAAACTTTTTTGTGATCACAACAACAGTTTGGAAGGTGTTTTACGTGTGTTTTACGTTAACATGGAATGACTGGGTTCTGGCCACCACACAGTTCTAATAAAATAAAGAGAGAGGGAGAGAGATGAAGGGAAACAGCGAATCTCAGTTATGAAAACAAGAAGGAGAAAGTTTGGGATGAAGGAGGAAGATAAAAAGATGACCAAGGTGGCAAATGCATTGGAAAGTTTACATTGCAAACTCTCTCCGATGTTCTTCACCGCTCCCCTTCTTAGCCTCCGGCAGCAGGGTCTAATGCCAACATCCCTAAATCCCAAATGGTTCCGTCCAGCTCTAACGTCCGTTGGACCTCATTTGTTATTTTCGAAATATGTTATTCATTTCTCCGCTTGAGAACGAGGTGTAGTTCACTTCGAAAGCGCTCGCATTTATTGTATTTATGTTTATGTATTTTATTAGAACTGTGTGTGGTGGCCAAAACCCAGTTATTCCACAACAACAGTTTCTTGATGAAAGTTTGCCCCCCCCCCCCGTGTTTATATCCCTTAGTTCAGATTCTGATCTTTG